>JAOEHX010069360.1:9040-22192 GCA_025448015.1 Bolborhynchus lineola
CGCAGTTTGTTCATTCACTTCCCCCTCCTAAAAGACCTGTAGTGGTTTCAGCCGTAAAACAAGCAGTTACTGTAATAATCAAATGGTTTTATTATTAAAGAGACAGAAGTTTAAAACACCTAATATATCTAAATTTTAACACATAACTAATATTAATAGGGACCTTTTCAATAATTAATTGATAAAAATCATATACAGTTATATGAATTGAGAATGTATTCTGCCTCTCACTGCAGCAGAAAGTTTAGTTTATTAAATTTCTATTAGAAATGTAGCTAGTATCTAATTGAAATTAACTAAAAGGAAAAGTGAAACTGTCTAGGATGAGACAACTCTCTGAACAGTTTGGTTTAATAATTATGTATTTGGAAGATTAGCATAGTAGATACCTCAAGTGAAAATCTGATAAGAAATTAATTTTCTCCATATAAAGAACTTTATCTGGAACAGCTGGAAAATGCTGATGCCAGTGATTACTAATGTAATCCAACAGTTAAAAAAACATGTTGTTGTGATCATTTTGGAAAGTTCCCAACAACTGGATAAAGGGAAATATAACCCCCATTTTCAAGAAGGGAAAATGAATGACCCAGGGAACTACAGACCAGCCAGTCTCACCTCTGTGCCTGGAAAAATCTTAGAGCAGATTCTCCTGGAAAGCATGCTAAGGCACAGGAAAAACTACAAGGTGCTTGGTGACAGCCAGCATGGCTTCACTAAGGGGAAATCCTGTCCGACCAATTTGGTGGCCTTCTATGATGGGGCTATGGAACTGATAGACAGGGGTAGAGCAGTTGATGTCATCTACCTGGATTTGTGCAAACTGTCTGACACTGTCCCACATGACATCCTTTTCTGTAAATTGGAGAGACGTCAATTTGGTAGGTGAACCACTTGGTGGATAAAGAACTGGCTGGATGGCGGCACACAGAGTTGTGGTCACTGACCGCAGTCAATGTCCAGCTGGAGACCAGTAACGAGTGCTGTCCCTCAGGGATCGGTGTTGGGACTGGTCTTGTTCAACATCTGTGTCAACAATATGGACCATTGAGATTGAGCGCGTCCTCAGCAAGTTTGTCGATGACACCAAGCTGTATGGCTGGGTTGATACACTGAAGGGAAAGAATGCCATCCAGAGGCACCTTGTCACGCTTGTGAGGTGGGCTGATGCCAAACTTATGAAGTTTAAGCATGCCAAGTGCAAGGTCCTACACCTGGGTCAGAGCAATCCCAGGCACAGCTACAGCTTGGGCAGAGAAGAGATTCAGAGCAGCGCTGAGGAGAAGAACTTGGGCATGTTGGTCGATGAGAAACTTAACATGAGCCAGCAGTGTGCCTTTGCAGCCCAGAAAACCAACCGTATCCTGGGCTGCATCAAAAGAGGAGTCAAGGGAGGTGATCCTGCCCCTCTGTTTTGCTCTCATGAGACCTCACTTGGAGCATTGTGTACAGTTTTGATGTCCTCAACATAAGGGAGACGTGGAACTGTTGGAACAAGTCCAGAGGAGGGCCACGAGGATGATGAGGGGACTGGATCATCTCACATATGAAGAGAGTCTGAGAAAGTTTCGGCTGTTCAGTCTGGAGAAGAGAAGACTTCATAGAGACCTCATAGCAGCCTTCCAGTGTCTGAAGTGGGGCTATAGGGATGCTGGAGAGGGACTCTTCATTAGGGACTGTAGTGATAGGACAAGGGGTAATGGATTCAATCTTAAACAAGGGAAATTTAGATTGGATATAAGGAGGAAGTTCTTTACTGTAGGGGTCGTGAGGCACAGGAATGGGTTGCCCAGGGAAGTTGTGAATGCTCCATCCCTGACAGTGTTCAAGGCCAGGCTGGACAGAGCCTTGGGTGACATGGTTTAGTGGGAGGTGTTCCTGCCTATGGTAGGGGTGTTGGAACTTGATGATCTTAAGGTCCTTTCCAACCCCAGCTGTTCTATGATTCTATGATAATAAGGATTACAGGGTTTAGTATTTTAAGTGTTTAGCAGGTGTGGATGTAAATCATGTGCCTTTTGCTGTAAAACTCAGAGGAAGTGAATGAGAAGGAAAAGCTGCAGAGTTTTAACTCTATCTCCAGATACCCCCCTCAGCAACATCATTAAGCCCCATGAGTCATCTCTGTAGGCTCTGTCCAGGTGGGTCCCAGCTGTATTCTTCAACAGCGTGTATTGTACCTGCCATACTCAACATGGGGTCTAGTGTTTTTTAACCCCTGTGAAAACACCTGTGCCCTCTATAGAGACATCTGACTTCTCCGTCCTCTGAAGAAGGCCACAAGCGAAGAGGGTGCTGTGCACTCCAGCCTCATGCAATCAGACTGACTATGGTTCATGCCAGTTTCCATGTGAGCAGAGAAAGCAGGAATGTGTGGTGGGGCAAGTTTACCAGTTTACCTGGAAATATAATTTACACTAAATTGCAGAGCCTGAGTCAACAGTCTGTTCCCCATCATTCTGCCTTTTTCTGTTGAACACTTGTTTTTTTCTCTGGCATAACCTGTTTCCACTGCGAAGATGTGTACATCTTACATGCAAGTGCTCAGCAGGGTGGTCACTGTAGGGGAGGGAGGTGGTGAAAAGGTGTTACTCCTCCTGGTGCACCAGATGCCACAAACTTCCAGGCTTCAGTGAAGTCTTTCTTTTAGTTGTCTGCAACACTGGCAGGCCTCTTTGTGCAAGAAACACCTGTGCTGCCTGCCAAATTGCAAAATATTTTTTTTTATCGTCCATACCATAGCTTGTACTGGAAAGGGGAGAAAGAAGCACTTCTGCAGAGAGCAAATTCCTTCTGGTGCAACTGTTACAGCAGCTCATAAACCTTCAGTCTGCTCTAACTCTCAAATTCTGGGTCAACAATTAGAAAGGCTTGGCTGACGGAGAATGTGGATATTTCTTCTCTTCTTCTGCCATTATTAGTATTTAGTTTCTGTCTGTCCTTCTAAGTTAAACTTCACTGTGCAGTATGAGATGTTGGTGCTTTCTTCACCAGAAACCTCAATGACATCAGTAGGAATGTCATTTTATAAGATGCGAATCACCTGCTGCCAGAGCCCAAGGAACAATCCCAGGCAATCTAAGCAATGAGCTGAAAAAAGGAGTGATTTAACATCTGTGCTATCCTTGAGGGCTTCCTGGCTTCATAAAATGCATTTTGGTTGCTGTTGTGATGATTTGGTATCTGAATGATCTATGAACCTCGGGCAGTAACAGTGAGGTAAAATGACTGAAATAGGAATCAGGGGCAAAATAACTATGTCAGCTTAGAGACTTGTACCAGTCTCTCCTTTCCAGTTGTTCAAATGCAGTTTAAAAATGAACAGATAAAAATAATTTACTGAATTCCTAATAAGAAATAATATTTTACTGAAGTAATGGATGAATGGATATTTATGTGCTTCTATCGGAAAGTTTCATAGTTGGCTAGAGATAAAGCATCAGTACTAATCTCTGAACAAGAATTTGCACTAAGGAAATCTGTTTTAGGAATGGTAAAATGATGCATGTACTCAGTGCCTCATTTTAGGAATGAGGCATAAAATGATGCATGCACTTTAGTGCAAATTCCCATCCTATAACCACAGTGCCTGGGAAGCATAGAGCTTGTTCTGCTGGCACTGTGCAGCTGGACTGTACAAGTGCTGTATCTGAACCGTTCAAGGTGTGATAGATGAATAAACTCAGTGCTGAGTCAATCTACACATGAGCAGTCACTTTTCCAAATACCCTAAAGCTGACCAATCACTGCTAAAATTGGAAACTTGTCTTATTGAGCCTGTAAAGTTTCAGATTAGCTAACAAGTCTAAAAATCCCCAAAGAACAGCCTTTTTAATTTTGAATGTTCTTTTTCTGCATCAGACTTGAATCAGCTGTCTCATGCTTATCCTGAGGCAGACTGAATGGAAATAATTTTAATTACATCAGTGTGCAGCTAGTGTGAGAAGTGGAATTCTTAGAAAGAAAGCACTGTTTTAGCTTTAAATCCATTCAAAATTAATAGTAATACATAGTAATGCACTATCTTTTATTGCATCGTATTACTGTAAATGTGCATGAGTTTAATGCATGCTTTTAGAAGCTGCTTAGATTACTATATATAAATAAACAAGGTTAAATCAGTAGAAACACTATCTGAACTTTTACACCTACTATAGGATATGTCTGAAATACAGTAAACAATTGTTGTGGGCTCATTTAGTCTTCCAGGCAATAATAAAGGCTGACTGCTGAAACTATTCATTATATTGCAGTGTGTTTTGTGTATACTTCATCCAGCTTCAGCTGAAAAAAATCCCAGAACTTGGTAACCTAGTTCCAGTACAAAAGGTTAAGTTAGAAGTCACTGTATGAGTGCCAAGTTACACCAGCCTGAACCTGATGACAGTGGACAGAAGAGAGCCCTCTCTGTTTACTCATGCTTTGTGAATGTGGGCAAGGATTTTGCTCCGGTTTTCAAAAGGGAAATTAAAATGTACTGTTCACTGCCAGTTTCTGTTTGCAGTATCAGAGGAGATAAAACTCCAGTGATGTGACTGAGAATTCAAGTAATAACTTAACTGCTCATTGCTATACAGGAAAAACTAAGCAGACATTAATTAGCATTAATCACAGACAAATTATTCTGTCTTGTACGAATGTGAATACCAAATACTAGAAGCTTTCATTAAAAGTTGAATCTTTATATAGTGTTTTTTAACAATACTTTTCAGTATATAGGTAAAGATGATGCAGGGTTAGACACCTTCTAGTCCTACTGACTATTAGTAAGTATCCAAAAGTAGCCTTGCAGCACAGATAGAATTTTTATGGTTCAGATAGACTTAGTAGCATCTACTCATTCTAGCATTTCCAATTTCAGATCAAACTTTTTTTTACAACACAAAATTTATGTCATGAATACTTTAAAATGGGACACACCTTATTGTAGTATGTGTAAATGCTGACAGCACTGATTTATAGCCTATGCAATCTGAAATGTGATTAACATTTTAAGCTAATATCCAGATCAAGTTATGTTTATAACCTATCAAATGAAAATTATGAGGCTCTTAAAAAACACCTTCAACAACAGCCTCATAAAGGGAATAATGAGAGAGACATTAGCTGTTTATAAAAGATAACAGCTCATGCAAATTTGACATTACATGTCTTACTGCATGTTATGAGATATTCATCAGCTGTGCAAATATTCACTTTTTAAAAATGTCTGCTCTTCAGTCAACGTAAAGAAACATGACATTCAGTGCTATGGTTTAGCATTTTTCATTGAAAATACAGAATAGCTAGACTACAGAATTGTCTTTGATCAATGCTTTGAATAAAAGGAAAATATCAATCCTTAATTCCAATGTACTTTTTTAAGGTGAGAATTGGTATGCTAATGTCTGGAGCAGGTTATTTACCCAGGAAAGTTGTGAAGGCTCCATCCCTGGCAGTGATCAAGCCCAGGTTGAACAGGGCGTTGGGTGACATGGTGTAGTGGAAGGTGTCCCTGCCTATGGCAGGGGGTAGGAACTGGATGATCTTAAGGTCCTTTCCAACCCACACCATTCTGTGATTCTATAAAATTATATAAAATGCTTTAGATTAGAATAAGAATGCATGATAGGGTTGGTTTGTAATTTCCAAAATTGTTTTCTATCATATTGATCATATTAATAGCACAAATATATCTGAGACTTAACGTACCTGTAGATTGGCATGAGGAAGACCTAACATTGACGTCTTTCATTTAGTGCAATTCGGGAAGATAATGCATTCAAGGGTCACCTTCAACAGTATTTTTCAGCTGCAGTAAATACATGGTGTCCCATTCTTTTTACATGAAAATTGACATGGCTAGAAAGTATGCTCTGGGAAATAATGAGACATGAATTTTTTTAAGACTTAATATCTTGCTAAAATTTAAGTCCTGATTTTAAATACAGTTGCCAGTATACAAGGGAGGTAGGATTCTCAGAGGTTCTGGTCATCAAAAGCAGTCTTCTGTTGTGGTGTGCAAATTTAGTATCTAATCTTTTTAATAAACTAAATAAATCTATACAGAAACTGCTCTGGGGTTTTTATATGCCCTAGCTACTCCTCTAAGGAGAATATTATAGGACCTCTATTATGATCAAAATCATGCTCTAATATCCTGACTAAATATATTTGAGGCAATTAATACTCATTTGTTCCTATGCCAGTACTATCCTATAGCTTAAAAAAAAATGTCTTTTCCCTTTCTGGTGTGTCCCTGAAGTGTTTTCTAAGAGCAATCATACTTCTTCTCAGCCCTTGTTTAGTTAGGCTAAACAAGACAGACTGTTTTAACCTTTTCTCTTAGGATTGAAGACTTTCCCCTGATAATGGTGCCTCTGTGCACTCTTCAAGTTTTAATTCTTCTTTATATTTTAACACAGATAAATTGAATTGTTCAGAGCCTTCAAGACAAGGACTAGCACCTTTTACAGTTCTACTTAGTACTTGCCATATCTTAGCAATATCTGCCTGCCCACACAAGAAATTACTTCTTTTCCCTTTTCCCTACTTCCTCCACAGCTGATAAGTGCTTGATCCCTTACCTCCTGTGCCATTTCTAACTTCAGGATGATCAGTTTAACTGAGATTCTTGTTAGTCCCTTGTACTCAGTACTGTCAAATTACCTTGAGTACCCACTGCTGCTGCTTTCATTCTTGTGTGATATCCCAGTTCACTTGTGTATCAGCGGCATTGCAAAATTTGTGTCATCAGCAGGCTTCATGAGGACTTTTCTACTGGTGCTAACTGCATACCTTCCTGTGTTACTGCTGTGTTCACTGTACAGCTGTCCCCATGCTCTGCCACATTCATCTGACTTTCAGCAACTCTGTTGGACTGCTGAAAGCCACTTTCAACAAGTGCATTGCTTGGTGTTTGTTCTACAGCATACAAAATTTCCAGATCAGAGTACTTTCAGGCTGTTCCTCCACAAATAGAAGAACACTGCAAACACTGATGGATACTCTTGGGGTAAATTAGTGGGATGGTGTAACACGGGACAATATGACTGGTTTTGGTGATGTTATGGAGCATTGGAAATCTGCATGCAAGTTTGGGCTGGGACCTATCCTTCTAGTACATGCTTTGCCAGCCTGCTTCTAGAGGGTGTATGCTTCTTGAAACAGAGCTTTGTAAATCCAGTGATCCTACAGTTCCAGCTACACTACACAGGCAGTATACTTCAAACAGCCCTAATTCGCACAGTAACCATATCAAGCAAGAGGTAAGCAACTGAAAGAAAAACGTGTTAACTAGCACAGAACATAGGGTTTGCCCAGTCACAAGCTATTTCAGAGCACAGTACAGTTTTCTTTCCCGGTTAAGAAACAGCCTTGTATTATATTTTATTCATAGAGACATTCCCTATGCTATTGCCTTGCATGATTCCTGCTGAATACAGGTGTGAATATAGTGGCTTTAAATTCACCTGACTGCTGCATGTGTCCTTGATCAGCAGTCTGCAGTGCACTTAGCAGCATTACAATGGCTATTATTTTCCTACTTCCCAGGAGGCTACCATTCATTCCAATCCCATCAAAGCCTCCAAGTGCCAAATCCAGAAATTTAACATTCAATTAACACCCCGTTTTGTTCGGGAAGCATTCTACAATGGCAATATGCTGCTTGTGAAATCATTGTAAGGTAGTAGTCCTCTGCTGTCGTGGTTTAAACCACGACATCTGCTAACACCTCACTGTAATCTGTGTCAAAAAGGACAACTAAAATGGAGATACAATTATATATCTTAATAAAGCACGATCCCAAAGGTAGTTTACTTCAAATTTCGGTATTTTATGATTTAAAGCAATCCATCGTTTGAAACATAATATTTTTCTTATACATTTAAACACAAGAGAACTTCCTTTTTTCTTTTTCATCTTCAGTTTTTTGGTTGTTTTTTTTTTTTTTTTTTTTTTTGTTGTTGATAAGAGTTGTTTTTATGATCTGCTCATGAGTTTGTATGATTTAGATGCCTTGGCCTTTGCACCAACTACTATTTCTTGTGGCAAACTCCTTCTTCCTGTGGGAGGATTTAGGATACCTAATACATGTGTCTAAAATAGAAAGGATGTTGGTGTCTTCGAACTAAAAGAGCTTCAGACAGTCTAAAGAGAAAAACTTCAGCAGCTGTTTGAAATTGAATCACAGCCTATCTGAGGTCCATATATATTAGTAACAAGCATAGTAAGTTCCAAGGTAGAGGATGAATTTGGGCTTACTCAGGGCATGAGTAACTCTGACCAGCTAATTTCAAGACAAAATCTCTTTCAAACAGATGGAGTTTCATTGTTTATTTTCTGATGCAAGATTTGCATTTCCTTAACCTGATTTGTTCACTTAAACGCCTAAATAATGCCAGATAAGTTATTTGAGGAAGATGAAGTTCTCAGCTAAGGAGAGCAAAACAGGTAATTAACAGGCCTACAAAAGTGTGGAACTACAAAATTATTTTCCTGTCTAGTCTTGCACAAGGGAGTTACACGTGGATATGCAAAACTACTGCAGTGCTACAGGAGCTGGTGCAGGTTGATGGAGGATTTATTATCAGTTCAGTACCACTGATTGGGGTATGGGTTTGGGGGAAAAAGGACTTCAGAAAATGATCCCTGCATTTCACCTGAGGTGTCACATTTGCTAGAAGCTTAAGTTCAGCTCTGTTAAAAACATTACCATTTTTCCACTTGTTCAGTTAGAATTTGTTGATGCCTGTGTAAGCTTTTACTGTTCTCTGTCTGGTTAGCTAGCCAGCTAAGATGACTGAAGTTTATTAGTTGGTGCTGGCAAAATAAAAAGGAAAAGCATGAAGTAAAGATTGTTGTAAGTACTGGGAGCTGTACAAGACTGGGTCATGGGAAAATGTCCTGAAAGTTCATCAGTTTTTCCATCCCTATTACTTGTCATCTGTCTCTGCATCCTGCAAGCAGATAAATGGTACCAGAAAACCCAGATGCCTTTCTGAAGTCTTAGAAAAGGAGTAGAATTTACTCTATCTCTTATGATAGCAGTGACTCACCAAGAGTGCTCTCATTTGAAAGATCTCTTTCCTTCTTGCTCTCCTACTCCTACACCTTGTCTAATACTTGAAGATGGATAGTATTCCTTCTCCATTGAAATACAGCAACTCAAGAGGCATGTTTGTATGAGGATGTTCTGCTCAGTATTCTTGTGACTGTCATTCAAATGCCTCCTTGTATTTCTGGCTGAAATTATGTAACTGAGTGTTTTTATTACTCAATGTTCTTTATATCATATAAGGGAAATTACCTGACTGGTTTACTCAAAATGCAAATGATCTTGAAAAAAGGAATTCTGCATTAGGTTTGAGTCATAAATAATTTTTCTGTCATTTTTCAGTATATTCGTGTAAAACTGTTAGCCCTTGGGAAGTTGAGAGATATGTATGCTTCTTGTTAGGGGACAGAAGACTGGGAAAGTAGTATTAGGGGATTTCAGTAAAGGAGAATAGCAGGAATAGCTACTCTGCTTCTAAATCTGAAAGGAAGCTTTCCCTCCCTCTGTCTTAGGTTTCTGCTAATCTTCTCTCTTTTCTACTGAGTTTTCTGTTATGGATAAAAGCCACCTGTATTAAAAACATTAAAGGATACTAAAAATCTTCCTAAATCTGGATGCTATAGACTAAGTAAGATAACATTGTATTGAATTGTTTTGTGTCCAAAGTACTTTGGTATCAACTGATGCCAATTGCCCACTTGCAACATGCTTAATATTTGACTATGAGTTTTAAATGGGTTACCAGTTTTCAGGAGTTGAGCACATTAGCCAGTGGAAACCCATCTCTAGTGAGACACTAAGCGGTAATACTTACTGATGGGTAGGAATTAAGTAAAAGAGAATTCTTATGATAAAAATGTAAAAAAAAAATCAACTCAAAACCCTACAGAACGAGAAACTGAAGTGTGAAGGTACTTATTCTAGGCTGAATGATTCCTCCGGATAGTATCATAGAATAGTATCTTAGAATTTAGGTTCTTTAGGTTGGAAAATATTTTTAAGATCATGAAGTCCAACCATTAGTCTAGCACTGCGAAGTCCACCACTGAACTGTGTCCCTAAGTGGCACATCTACATGGCTTTTAAATGCCTCCAGGGATGGTGACTCCACTGCTTCCATGGGCAGCCTGTTCCAGTGCTTGACAACTCTTTCAGTGATGAATGTTTTTGTAATATCCAATCTAAACCCTCTCTGCCACAACTTGAGGCCATTTCCACTTGTCCTATCACTTGTTATGTGGGAGAAGAGACTAACACCAACCTCACTACAACCTTCTTTCAGATAGCTGTGGAGAGTGATAAGGCCTTCCCAAGACTCCTTTTTTCCAGGGTAAACAACCCTGTTTAAGGTCTCTTCCTTTTAGATCATCTCCTACCTTAAAAACCCTCTAGTTCCAACCCACTGCAATAGGCAGGGACACCTTCCACTAGACCAGGTTACTCAAGGCCCCTTCCAACCTGGCCTTGATGAGGCAACCACAACTTCTCTTGGCAACTTGTGCCAATATCTCACCACCTTCAGCAGTAAAGAACTTGGTATATAAGGTAGATGTCTATTTATCATCCAGCTGGGTTTTATTATAGTTGTTAGGCATTAGATTCATCTAGTACTGTGGGTTATTTAAAATAAGAAGAGTTGATAGGAAAGAAAGTCTGGGACAATTCTAGAAAGGAGTATTAAAGCAGGGCATAACTATAGAAGTGCTGGATGTGAGCACAGAATCATGATCAGAGTGCATTTACAAACTCAGAAGTCATGCTTTCAAATAACATTAAGATTCCTCTACTGTCTCATCTCTTTAAAGTATTACCTGTGTGTGCCAAAAGGCTGAATAAGACCATCATAAAGAATCCAACTCACATCATTATTCTTCCCTTACAGTCTCATTTTGAAAACAGGAGGAATCAAGGGCGTAAGCACTACTTCAGTATTTCTTTTTACTTTCATAGGGCGAAGAGCAAATACGTTCAACAATGTATTTTTCAATGCATATCACATCATGTTAAAACTCAAAGCTGAGGAAAGATGGCTCTAAATAGCCAAATCGTTGCTTATATTTGGTGTAGGATATGTTCCCAAATAAAAGCAAAAAGCTCATTTAAAGATTCAAAATCTCTATAACCATTGTGGTATGAGAAAGTTTGGGAACCTTTAAGATTGTCTCTGTTTATAGAGTCCAGACTCCTTTCTTAAATGAGCTTGATGGGTTTTATATCTTAAACCAAACAAATAAGCAAGCAGGTGCACCATTAACCTATCTGTTTTACCAGCAATTTGTTTTCCCCAAGTACTGAAAGAGGATTGTACCCAGAAGAATGAGATTCAATATTTTATCCACACCCTCATCATTTATGTACTAGAATGGATTAAATGATAGTCTCTTAATAATCCTTAACAAAGCAAGATCTTAAAAAACTAGCACTGCTTAATTGTCAGATGACACGTCGAAGGAAATGCTGTTTGCTAGTCAAGGCAGGTCGCAGCCATTGCTGGGTTTGAAAACAGATTGTTTATTTCTCCAGGACAAACCACTTCGGCACCAGCTGGAAGCTAGATGGTTTAATGCCTGCAGATACATGGTGCAAATGGTATAAAGCTGTCTATCAGACGCAGATAAATCAGCAGTTTGGAAGCTGCTGATAAGTGGTCTTTCTCATTTGAAAAGTGAGGTCAAGGAAAAAACAACGCATGGGATTCATAAAAGCAGTGAAATTAGAGTACAGGAGGAGGATTGGGTACATAAATCATGGCCTCCATGCTGTGGAGTTATCAGATATATGGTGTAAGTGAATAAAGGAAGGGCAGTGATGAGCTTTAATTCAAGAGTGATAAGATCTTTAAAAGCATCAGGAATTTAGCAATTAAAAATAAATCAGCAAAGATTTTTGTGTTTTTCAGTTAACCATTTACTATTCTGTTAAAATGCAGTAAGTTTGAGCTGTCTGAATTTTGAAGTTACAAAAAAAAAAAAAAACAACCTATCTGGAAGTAGCAGATTTGCCAAAATATATGAAATTGCCTAAAAACTTTTTGATAAGTAATAGAAAAAATTCTTAAAGGTACTTCTAACAATAGGATAAAAAACTTGTGACTGAGGTGTCCATGGTCTCCTTTAATTTCCTTGTTAGCCATGGAGGCTTTGGTACCCAGATTAAGGAATAATAAATCTTTCACAGAAATAATCTTGAATGGATCAAAAAAGAGCCTGTCATATTTATTTTTATCTAACTCTGAATTTTTTTTTAAGTTGTTATCTCAAAAAAGTGTCTGTCTTCAGACTAATTCATGTCAAAACTGAAGTATTAAACTTTATTTTTGCCTAATTTGAAGAAGCTGTTTTCCCAAATATGTTTTGGTAAAAATAGGCAAAAGATTTTTGTGTTTATAAATAAAAAGGAATTGGAGCTGGATATGCATCTTCATTGTTTAAACAAAAATAAAGCAACAGCCAGAGGAGTGCTTAGTGAAGGGTATTTTTATTATTCCGAAGTCTATCTTCCAGTCTAACTGTAGTAGGAATACTGAAAATATTCTTGGAACTTGGTATAAATAATAATAAAAAAATCTCCAAAGTGCAATTGCAAATATTATGTCCACTGTTAAGCCTTACATCACTTTATGCCACCTAAATAGGCACATGAAAACTAAGCATACACAGTAGGGCCTATCTAATACTGAGCATCCTCATTATTGTAATGTTAATTTATCACCCAGTCATACTATTATTTTCTTTACTTGGGGATGCATCATGCAAATAGTTAAGTATTTAACCAAAATGCTTCTGTCTTAACCACAAGTTTCAAAGACTGGACAGTAGTGGGATATATACAGCCGGCTGCCTATTCATCTCCATCTCTAGAAATATCGTGGACAACTAAGTCTCCTCTTTCTCTTCTCCTTCTAGCTGAACTTCTTATATCTGAACTTTTCATACATTCATAGAGCTAGTTTTAATAGACAAAATGGTCTCTTTAATAACTACATCTGACTAATTGCATTTTTTAAAAGATAGCCCAGAGTACATAAAGGAGGACTATAGAGCTCTCAGAGAGGTGGTCAGGGGCTCTGGAGCTCAGATTGTCTTTTCCTCAATTCTCCAGGATACAGGGCAGGA
>JAOEHX010069368.1:0-15158 GCA_025448015.1 Bolborhynchus lineola
CCCATGATCATCCTCGTGGCCCTCCTCTGGACTTGTTCCAACAGTTGCATGTCCTTTTTATGTTGAGGACACCAGAATTGTACACAATACTCCCAAGTAAGGCCCCACGAGAGCAGAGTAGAGGGGCAGGATCACTTCCCTCAACCTGCTGGTCACACTCCTTTTGATGCAGCCTAGGATACGGTTGGCTTTCTGGGCTGCAAGCGCACATTGCCGGCTCATGTTCATTTTTCCATCAACTGACACCCCTAAGTCCTTCTCTGCAGGGCTGCTCTGAATCTCTTCTCTGCCCAACCTGTGTCTGTGCCTGGGATTTCTCTGACCCAGGTGTAGGACCTTGCACTTGGCATGGTTAAACTTCATCAGGTTGGCATAAGCCCACCTCACAATTGTGTCAAGGTCCCTCTGGATGGTATTCCTTCCCTCCAGTGTATCAACTGAACCACCCAGCTTTGTGTTATCAGCAAACTTGCTGAGGGCCCACTTAATTGCATTGTCCGTGTCACTGACAAAGATGTTAAACAAGACCAGTCCGGACACCGATCCGTGAGGGACACCGCTCGTTACTGGCCTCCAGCTGGACATTGAGCCATTGACCACAACTCTTTGTGTGCGGCCATCCAGCCAGTTCTTCATCTACTGAGTGGTCCACCTATCAAATTGATGTCTCTCCAACTTAGAGACAAGGATGTCATGTGGGACAGTGTTGAATGCTTTGCACAAGTCCAGGTAGATGACATCAACTGCTCTACCCCTGTCCATCAGTTCTGTAGCCCCATCATAGAAGGCCACCAGATTGGTCAGGTAGGATTTCCCCTTAGTGAAGCCATGCTGGCTGTCACCAGGCACCTATTAGTTGGGAGGAAAGATGTTCTAGAAGTATTTCTCGTAAATTTCTTCCGATTTTGAGTGAAGCGTACATTTCAGTAGGGCTTTCAAGGGTAAGGAAAAAGATTAATATATGGAAACCAGGGGTTTGATGCTGCTTTATGTTTTGATATCACAAGCAAATTTCATTGGCTAAAAATTGTACAGCCTTTAAGAATTTTTTTTTAATCAAGGTTGGTTGGTTGGTTGTTTTTTTTCTCCCCTGGGAAAATCTTGAATTTTGAAGCCACAGCTGCTGACATATGCTAGCTGCTTGCATTTATGGATACTTCCTCATAAATCTAATGGGATAATAGTAATAAGAATAATTTTGTGACATCATAAAGACAACAGCATTTTTTAAAATTTTTAATTAGTTTTGATTTTAAACTTTAAAGCTTATGCAAGTAAGCTAAGAGATAGTAATCTACTTCCAGTAGTACTGCAAGATATTATCACTATTGGAGGAATCCTATGGGTTCCCTAGTGTAAATGCTAGAAAGTGTGCTCCGTCTTTTGTGAGAACCCTGAATGGAGTTAATTGTAATTATTATTTGGAGTTTGAGGTAATGAATATTGAGCCTTTCCTGTATAGAGAATATAATTGTTGTTTGCTTTTTCTCCCTCCACCACCCTATTTCTAAATGCGTAATTGCACTGGTTTTACCCGTTCCATTGATAAGGAAATACTTGATCTGTGAGGTCCTGAAAAGTGTGTCAGAACCAATAGTTGTTACTTCTGAGTGTAAGTTAATATTTATTTTACTGCCACTGGTGTCTAGGAAGAGCAATTCTGTATTCAGACAGAAAGCAAATACTGTTCCTGGACATCTAAGTTTGTCCCATTCATGCTTTTAGACAGCATGGACACTGTCTCACCAGGACCTGATGCAATGTGAGCTCCAACTGTATCCTCTATCCGTCGCTCAGAACTCTGAAATAGACATACTGTAAGGAAAAGAGCTAGAATGAACATCTGATGAGTAGTATCTCCAGTATGGCAATAGGATAGAGCTTCCTGTGATAGCAAGTTGAGACCAGTGAGAAAGTACACACTGACAGCTGAGTTCAAGTTTCTAAATTTTATGAGAAAAGTATATGGAGTCCCTTGGTAATGACCCCAAAGAACCTTTACCTTCCCTTTGGACAGCCAAGAGCATGTTTCCTTGACAGGTAGCAACTGCTGAGGCAGAAATCAAAGCTTTGTTGGCTCAAACATGATCATGGTTTAGTGAGAGGTGGCCCTGCCCATGGCAGGGGGGTTGGGACTAGGTGATCTTAAGGTCCTTTCCAACCCTTATGATTCTATGATTCTATCTTCAGTACCATGAAACACAGAGATACAGACAAAATTGGCAGGACACTGAGGCCAGGCACTGCCACAGACTTTGTACAGTGCATCCTGATCACACAAAATCAGTCAAACCAAAACTGAATCAAGTGCTTCCTGAGGCTCAAGTTCAGCAGATGTAGCTTTATATCTCATTTGTGATACCAGTGCAGCTGGAAAAGCCTGTATTTTAACCAGCTGCTGCAAGCTTCCTATGTGCCTGTCTCTCAGATGTAGCATGGATTGGCAACCGATGAAAACCAACATTTCAAATTGTTCAGGTGGCTGTCTCAACCCTGAACTGATTGACAAAGAAGCTGTAAGAGTCTCTGCCAGTTCTTTACACAAAAAAAAAAAAAAACCAACCAAAAACAACTCTCATTTCCATGCTCAGTGGGATGTCTATGTCAAATATCAGGTGCAATGAATAAGTAATAAGCTCAAAAGAGCTTTCCATCAATATCCTTTTGCTCAGGTTCAGCACTCATTGACATTTCTCCCATGTTTGCTTGAATAATCTGTTACCTTCAGTCATCTCTGTGTGAACCCAGACGCTGTGTAGAAAAGATGCCAGGTGAACAAAGCCATCTGTAAAGTCATCACCACTGATTAGTTTCATCAAACTGATCAGTCCAAACTGCATTAACTCTGTTGTGTGAATTCTGAACAGCACAGTTCAGTCCTTGAAACTGTTCACTAGAAACAAGATAGATGATTATCCAGGCAAACAGTGCTTATTCCAGATGGCAGTCTAGAAAAACAAGGTGGTGGTCTGCGCAAGAAGTACATTCTTCTGTTCAGCAATATGAAGCATTCATACAGAAAAGCTTACAAATAGGTTTGACTTCTCCAAATTTGAAAATACATTTTACTTCTATAGATTTAGCGGTTCTTGCAAAAAAACAAATGTGTTTTACTAAAGGTAGTAAATAAACATACTTTTTTTTCCCCTCGTCAAGACAGTTTAATCTCTAAGCAATTAATTTTTCCAAAAACTTTTCTTTTTACTCAGAGCATGTTGTAAAATACTAATGCTTGTGGCTCTCGGCAAGTTTGTAATTGGCTTCTCTAAAAAAAGCAGTTGAATTTTATCTAATTTGAACTCACAGAAAATCAGAAAGGAACAGGTTCCTAAATGTATTTTCCATGAGTTTCAAATATTCATTGAATTCAGTCTGCATTCTTTAAATATCCTTGCTGGAATACAAGTCACCCTCAAGAAGTACTGTGCTGACTGTGTGTACCAATAGTTGCAAATTTTACCTCTAGATCCTATTCTGATCAAAATACACTAACATGAACAAACTTCTGTTAACTTCAGTAACCTGTTAAAGGAATTGTGTTGTGTTTCAGATCTCTGAATGGGGCTATTCTCTAGCTCTGTGTTGCTGCAAAAGTTCCATGGAGTTTTGTTTAGGGCATGGTCAGAACCATGGCATGTATAATAAGAAGGAGTCCTCTCAGGTTGTTGCTGAGGCAGAATGATCATGAAGGAGCAGATGCTGGTCTACCTGGATGACTTGTTTGGCTTAGCAATGGTGGAGCCGAAATACTGAGAAGCAACAGCCAGCCTGCATAGGCATGAGATATCAGCTATTTTAGAGGTGATGGTTTGTTTGTTTGAGTCTTTTTTTGAATTTGCTCTGGAAAAAAAAGAAACAAACAACACTTCACTGAGGAAGTCTTGTGTAATAAACTTCAGTTTGACAAAGTTCAGCCTGAGGCAGAAGCCTATATTTTCAGTCATACTTTACATTATTTTCTTATGTGTTTACAGTTAGTATACCTTTTTGTGGCTCACAAGTTATCACCTCACAGGACCATCAGGAAAAAAAGACCATTTTTGCCCCATTGGGTTTGATGGACTTGAGTAAACATGTGGTGTTGGTTTTTCTAGTCATTCACATCCTGCCGTGGTAGTCATTCTAACCTGTTTGGCTAGAGAAAACATCACAAATTTTCCCTCCCTTGAGAACCAAACCAAAAATTAATAGATCTAATATTGTTCATATTTAGTGATGACATCTTCACAGGCCTTTTTGGTTTGGGCTTGAAATAGAGTATGTGTGCATGCAGCAGCTTAATCACAAGTCCTTTTCATTAATGATAGCTTAAATATGCAAGAGTCCAAGGACTTTCTTGCCAAAAAGAGGGAGCTGTCTTATATATGTTTTGAGAAATCTATGTTTTAATAATCCTCTACTTTGAAAGGTAGAGATCCTTTAATAACCGATTTTAATTAAAGAAAGACTTCTACTTAAAATTTGTTAATGTCTTGTTTCAACACACCTCCTTTTGCAGCATATTTTAATGACAGTGAGACATATACAATGTTTATGATCTGATTTAATGCCATTTTTATCTGAGAAAGTTATTAAAACATTAATCATGTTGCCTGTAATAAAAAAAAAATTCCTGAGAAGAATCACAGGAGCAGAGACCCAGTCAGAAAGCTGTGGCTCTTTGATGTAGAAATATTTATTGTATGATGCTATTATGCTATTAAATTAATCACAGGGACTAATCTTTTAATTCTTTACCAAGGCCTATACGTGAGGAATGAGATTCTGACTAGGTGCATACAGTACATGGGACTCTGCATTTGTATTTGAATCTTACATAAAAATTGTATCTCAAAATGTTTCAAGGAGTTGAATACAATTCAGCAAACTGACTACAATGCAATGAATGCATTTCAAATTAATAAATTGTCATTTGCATTTGTGATTGATATAACAGTTAAAGAGAGGATATCTAAGCAGTAGGTGCTGTGATACATGGCATTTGTGAGAGCAGCCACTCCTAGTTTGGGGTTTAAAAGCCACGAGCACAGGCCCTGGGGCATGTGGGTGGAACAAGGAGGAGAGTAATGGAAAGCTGAAGTAACTAAGAGTCCTTTGATCTTTCCCCAGGGAAGTGATATATTCCCTAACACTGGACACACATAAGGAGCTGAGATGTGTAGTCTAGGTCATGCTTTCCTAGAAAAATTTTGAAACAGGTGATCCTTGAGGTCTCTTCCAACCTGGTATTCTATGACTATGAACAAACTCTCATAATTTTTGTAGCTTTAGTTAATACCAGGAAGTGTCACCACTGGCACCAGAATAGAAGAGCCAATAAGGGGAAAGAAGGATAGGTGTACACCAAGGAGTATTTTTTTTTTTCTTTTTATGCATCGATCCAGCAGAACCTGCCAGCCTCCATTGATGGGAAAGATACAGAATATGATAAAGCTTGGTAACCAGCATGTGTGATTGAACAAACCAATGAAGAGATAACATTTGAAAGCTTTACAGCTTGGAAAGCTGTTAGCAAGCTGGTGTCCCCTTCATCATTTTTAATTTTATTTTTACTGCCCTTCATTTGCTTTGACGGGTTGATGTTGCCATGGTGCAGTTGAAATTCTCGTAAAAGTGCTGTTACCCTTTCAAGATGGCTATTTTTTCCTAGGGTTTATACCACATTTTATAGTTATGTCAGAAGGTTTACTTGGTTTATGAATTCTCCAAGCTCTGAGGCTGCTCTAAAAACTCTGGGTTGCAGTTCAGCTTTTGCCTTCTAAATTGTGAGATTTAACAACCACTATATCTATGTGTTATATCCCTACATAATTAGAAAACTCATTTTAAATGTATTTTTTTGTTAATAAGGGTAAATAGAATTTTGGCTTGTCCCTCACTGCTTTGATCTGTAGTTTCTTTAACAAAAAATAAGGCATCTTTTTCTGACTAAAGCTATGAGGTTCCTTTTTATTCTAATCCCCCAACTTTTAAATTATTTATCTCATGTGGGAAAATAATTTTAAAAGGTCTTTCTACTCTGTATGAAATACCATACACAGTGTTCACAGAGATATTCTCATGCTTGCAGTGGAAGTTGATTCATGTCAGATGTGGATTGGTCCCATGGTGCTTTTTGCAATCACAATTAATTTCCCCTTTGCTTGCTCTGTAGCAGTTCAGGTTAAGAATCTATGGAGTAAAACTCTTGCCAATGGTGTTGTGAGTTAAACTCTTTGAAAGATATTTTTTAAAGCAACCCTACACATTTTGATAAACCTGAAAGCCTGTTAATCATTAAGAACTGTGCTACATAACCCCTACTCAGCGTGAACAGCAGAGCAGTTTCACAACTTGAGTGGAACTTTAGGGTGGGCAAGGATGGGAAGGGCAAGAAGAAACTTTCCTAGACTTTACATTAAAGGCTTGAAAAATTGTTTAGGAAAGATGGAAGGGCAGTTGGTGAGATTCATTCATGAATTACCATTTCTTTTATTGTTTTGGAAGAAGTGCGCTGTAGCTGGCTTTCGTAGAAATACTGGTGCTAAAGGAAAAGAAGGAAAGTTTCAGACACAACTCTATTGAATTGATATTTATTGCCTTCAGCACAATTAGAAGCAAAAATAAGAAGCTCTGATTTTGTTCTCTCTTCCAAAAAACCTTCCTGTAAGGCTCTGAATACTGAACAGTGTCAGTAAAGGCAACACAGTCTAATCCAGAGATGAATGCAAGTTGCACCTGGACATAATTTTTAGATAATTAAAGTTTTTGACCTGATGAGACCTGATTTGGTCCAATTTCTAGCACTAGCATCAAATTAAATGATCAACCACTATTCCGACCCTAGCTATTCTATGATTCTGTATGTCAAATATTAACAAGCAGACTGACCCAAAATTCGCATCTTACTGCTACAGGTAATATCAAGTCCATCAGTTCTTGTAAGTACCTTACTGGAACACTGTGTTGAAGAGTGACAATTAGATATAATTTAATGACATTTTGTGGAAAACTAAAAATTTTAGATAACTACACCTCAGGAGACCTATACTGTACAATGTGTAGTCCAGCTCTAATAGGAAAAATAAGCTATTATTAGTGACTTTCAAAGCTTTCCTTTTATTTTCTTCTGCTTACCTATTTTGCACTATAGTGTGCTTACCAGTACTGGCATGTACATTTTATATTTGTGTGTAGTACAAGGAGTGTTTCCTCACATATGACTGTGTTATAATCTCTAAGCAATAGGAGAACTCAGCTGGTTTTTTTTTTTTCTCTATTTATTACACACTGAAGTAGTTTCTCCAAAATTTGAATGATACTTTTAAAACTTTGGAACTTAAAAGAAAGCTTGTATTTGGAAGAAAACCCCGAAATACTAGAAAATTACATCTAGGTATATGAGTCATCCAGCTATAGATTTGATAAGGTCATCTGATTAAGGAACTTCTATTTGCTCCCATTTGCACTTGTAATTTAGGGAGGAGTGAAAGGGAAGTGAAAAACAAATGTACTTGATTCAAAGGTATTATTACAGCACTAAGTATTTTTTTTCCTCCCAACTTAATAGTTTTGTTCCCATAATCCATGTCAGTGTCCCCTCATCTCTATGTTGTTATTTTATTTTAGCTGAATGACAGTTTAAATGTCATTGTAATAATGATCTGTCTTTAAAACTAGTATCATTTTGGTTTCATCTCTTGTTAAATACTTCCCTCCTTAATTGCCTTTTCATTCAACCAGAAGACTTAATAATGGCAACCACAGCACAGATGAAAAACAGCTCATTGTATCAGTCACAGACTCTCATAATGGAGCACCTTAATAAGAGCAACTTCTGTACTTCTTGAAGGCACAAGATAAATTAGGTTCAAAGTCCATTATTTGAACAAGGGTATCTGACTTATGGCAAATCTATCTGAAAGAGTATTGTAGAATTGTATTTTATCTTTAAGAAACGTGTTTTCTAAAAGTAAGATATTTACTTCTGTTATAGTAAAGGATTTAAACAGAAGAATTTCTCTCTAATGTTCGTTGACTCATACTAGAATGATGAGGTAGAACAGAGCCATACATCAAGCAACCAATGTGAAAAACTTAGTGTTTCGTTTTGTTTCAGGAGGGAAGGCTGAGCACAGAATGCCCAATGGTTTTGCCAGAAGCATGCTCTCTCTTCCTTATTTACCAAGCTATATATACACTGAAGAAGGTGACAGCACTCTTAAGCTTTTACTATAGCTGGAATTTATGGATGTGCACATTTCAAAGAACATCGCAATGACAGTGCTGGAGACTGCATTTCTCTAGCTCTGTAAAACAGGTATAATGTAAAGGGAGGCAAGGCAAGTGTTTGGTGGATTATTATTTTTTTTTCCTGTAGGTGCCCTAGAAGTTTGTCCTCTTTGTCAAGTAAAGAACTGAGAACGGGTGGAAAGAAAACTCTTCCTTTCCCCTCAGGCCTGTTTTTTGGAAGATTTCCTTGCTGTGTAGTACCAACTAACAAATACCACACGTAGTACTCACTCTGGTGGCTATTTTCTGAGGAGTTTTCTTAAGCATTGAACTGACACTAAGAACTCATTTTTTGGGTGCCTGTCAGGCATCAGCAGACAACCTCTTGGGTTTTAGTGTGACCTGGAAGGGATTCAGACTTACAGTTAAACGTCTGGGAAATGCTGTAATGCACTGAGTTTCCTGTACAAGTTCCTTTGGTTTTGGCTCAAATAACGCAGGTTCAATCTTCTTATGTAAACGCTTACTCCTAATCTTTACCAGAACAGCCAAGAGGTCAGCCAATCTTTTCTTGATATTTCTTGATTCACAACTAGGACACAGATAAGATTTGAGTCAATCAATTACTCTTTATACAAAGTTCCTTAAGGTATAAATGGAAAGAAAACCTACTGTGATTTTTGATCCCATCTTACCAACCCCTTCATTAACTGCCTCAGTGTCCATGGTTGGCATTTTGAGCTCCTACTCCTGGGAGCTGCTATTTTGCTTAGAATAAGTACATGATTTGAGGTGAAAGACAGCATTCTGTAGACTGAGTGCCATGCCAGTGAGGTAGAGACTTAAGAATAAAGGCCAGGTGACTCAGTAAACCTTGTCTGCAAGTGGTTCAAATAGAAGTAGGATTTCACAACCATCATACTCTTAACAGGAGTTCAAGTGGTGCAGTTTCTCCTTGTCATGGATACAGAGAGCCTGCCTAAGTAGATGGAGACAACAGATCCCTTAAGTCCTTCTGGTAAAGCAGCTTTGATTCAGAGTAGTGGATATGTAATGTTATAGGTAGTTACAGTGATTACTGGAAAATTTGCAATAGAAATTATATATGTGGAAGCAGAGTGGGAAAACTGAGGAAACCCTTACAGCTGCTTCTCCAAGCCATTAAAGGTCCATAGTTATTGGATGCCTTTTGTCTTTTTCTCTCTTGAATAGGGAAACAAATTTCAGCTTTTCCCTAAATACTGGACCAGATGCTGTACTGCTGTCACGCCTGTAACACTGCTCTGTTTCCACTGAGTTGCAAACACAGACTCCTGGCATCAGGATCTGTAAGTAAAATTAGTAGGGCTGTGCATCCATCTATAAGTATTGCTGTTGTTGCAAGACATCTGACATTTAAAACTTAAGTATATGAAGCCACTTTGGGAACAGGCTTCCTAGTTGTGAGAATAATTAACTACTTCCTTCTTGAGACTTGATTTGCATTACTACTCCCTTTAGTTTTTCTCTATGCTTTGAGTGCCCTCCCTGATCAATCTGTCTGAGTTCTGTGTGCTTTCCACTGCTTCAGGATGGCAATGCCCAGCTAACACATCTCTTGACTGTCGATGCTTCAATACATGGAATTCTTCTCTAATGTAGGCTGGCAGCAAGATCATCTTTTTGACTTCTAAAAATGTGTATTTCCCAACCACAGTTTCAACTGATGTTTAGGTCTATTGCATGGCCTGGGGAGACAGATGCATCTTAGTCTGTACAAAATAGAATAGACATGAGATGTAGGTGAATAATGGCTTTCTGAACAAATTAAAAACATTTTGATGCCTGTTGCACTGGAGCATGAGCAACAGGTGTAAAATGAACATGGCCATTACATATGTCATGGTCTGCAGTTACAGTGAGTTAGTCTGTAAGGTACATGGCAAATTTCTTGGAGAATGTTCTTGAACATGCCAGTAAAGATAGCTTCCAAGATGCAAAGATCACCATAAAGATTACAGCCTAATGTCTTGCACTTTGAAACATTCCAGTAGGTGTACTACTTTTATTATGCTTTCATTAAGTTTATTTGTGATGGTAGAGGCTCTGTCCATGTTGTAGAAATGCTACCACAACAATTTTAGAGTGTTTGTTGTTACTTTTTGAGTAACCAATTTCTCAGAACTAAGAGGACTGTTGGTTTAGCACATTTGGATACTGACAATTTTAGTGGATCTGTGATGTTATTTGCATAAGATTACTTCAGTAACTAAATATTTTACAATACTAAAACTGCTATTGGGATCCAATATCAGTAATGTGATTCAACACAAGAGAAAATATATGGTATCCTGATGAGAATAAAGGCAGTTATCATTGTTGGAAAAAAATATTCTCTCGGAAAAAGATCGCTAGCATTGATTTTCCTTAAAAAACTTTACAAAGAATTATATTTGCCATATTTATGATCTATACCTCATCTTATGCTTTAACAGCAGTCTGTCAACCTCATCCATATTAACTGAATGCCTCAGTATTGTAAATGGCAAGATTAGGATCACAGCAACAGCCAAACATAGCATCAGCTCTGCTAGATCTAGCCTTCTGTTTTATGTGCACATGGATGCTAATGTAGTAGGCTTCCAATCTGGAGGTTTATACACTGGAAATAATAATGCTAAATTTGCTTGTTTGCCCAAAATATATGCTTCTCTGGGTTGGGGCAGTGTTAGAGATTTTTTAGTTCATCAGAAGTACAAATGTTTATTTTGCATGTTTTTGGTAGGCTGCTATAAATGAAGAGTAGGTTAGTCCAAATGGTAAATACAAGGAAATTGTCCTATTTCATTTCTGAATCAAAATTTGTTACATTTCTGAATCCTAGGATAGTAATTTTATTCTCAGATTTTCCTCTCCAGCTTCTATTGTATTTTGAAGTGTCTAGTTTTATATCCAAGGCTTTTCCAGATTGGAGTTTGGGGATCCTGGGAGTGTGTTTCAGGTGAAGATCTTTTTCTTGGAGGAAATTTGTCATTAATAGCTGGGTGGATTCCGGTGCAGCTGAAGCATCTGATACCAAGGTAAATGACATTGCTTAAAAATGATGGCCATGAAATGCAAGTACATAGCAAATCACTCAGCTGTGGAGTCTTGGAATAAGAGCGCTGCAGAGCTGATGTATGGACTGATCTTGCCATTTAATGTGGTTTCCCAGCAAACCTTTCATAAAATTCATGACTGTAGCTGACCTCTGTTACTGTGTTCCTCTTAGGGGAAAAAAAAAAGGCTATAACCCAGCTCTCTACGGCAGTGCACTGAATAGTGATGTGTGATGTGAAGCAAGGTGAGGGGAATCATGTTCACCACAGACACTAGAGGTAAGCCTGTAGTCAAACAGTTGATTAAATGTCACAGCATATTCGACAGTCTTCTGGGCTGACAAGGTTCTATTCTGACCAGCTTCAAACTAGTAGACTGATTCAAATAACATTTTCTACTGGCTTAAACCACATTTTCTACCAGATTTACTCCATTGCCAGTGTTGCTTTACACCTATAAAGGTAAAAGCAGAACCATCCGTCAGCTTCCAGTGGGAAACATACAGCTTCTTTATGTTATTATTTCTACAAAATACAAGACAAGACACTTTATAGTATGTCGCTTTTGTGTTAGATACAGTTATTCGGCTTCTGGTTTATGTGTGGCTATGAGTGCTGATGTTTCCTGAAATCAGCAGTTCTGGCCTGTCCTATAAAATCTTAGCTTCTTGTGTAAAAACTGGTATACTATTTTTTTTCACTTCCACTATAGCTTACAGTCAAAGGACAGTTTGCTGATGTGTGTTAATGAATGCAACAGCAAGCTAAATATGAGGCAAAAGGACAGGCTGACGTGGTGATGCCTGAGCCACCTCCAGAGAAGGCAGAACACAGTGCAGATGGTGAAAAATGTAATAGTAGAGGTGCTTAGGTACCATGAAAATGCAAAAAGAGGCAAATAGTATCTAGTCAGACAGATGGCATATTTAAAAGGAAGGGGAGACAGATGCTGAAGAAGCACTTGTTTTCTTCCTTCCTCTGTGTAAAATGGTATATCAAAATCTACCTCTCATTTCTACTTCCCTGTTTTTCAACGTCTCACCATCCTCAGAATACTTATTTTAATTATGAGAGCTGAGAAGGTATAGTATTTCATATATGATTCCATATTTTGGGAAACAGGCAATTGGCAGTTACCAGTACACGTCTTTGTCACTATCACCAACTACGAATAATTTAGCCCTTCTGTTCCCTCAGATCAATAATAAACAGATGTGTACATAATACTTTCATCCACATGTGAATCTCTACCTTCCTGATGAAAATTATTTGTGAATATGAATCAGTTGTGTGATATTGATACCCACACTATCACCAGAGCATGCCATGTAGCATTTGTTTCTCTAGGAGGGTGATGTATTAGTCACTAAAGAGGTGCAGCACAGTTGAGAGCAATTGCTTTTTTCTCCCTAACTCCACCTTGTCTCTTCCAGTGCATGTGTATATAATGAGGAGGGTAAGGCAGGAAGAAGATGTAGAAAAGAGTGTGTTCCCTTTGAGCATGTTTCCTTAGAGGGAAGGATTATCTCTTGTTCTAGTTCAGTGGTAATGAGTTAATGACATAGGATTTTCCTATTGGACAATGTGCCTGAAGTTTTTTCAGATTAGGTCCAAAGGTGTTCTCCCCAGTAGTGATTTGGCAATATGCCGTGATAACTGCAAATAAGAGCTTCTACAGTTCTATCCCATTTCTAGTCCAAAAAAAAAGCTGTATGTATAGTAATATGGTGAAGTAGTGTAAAAAAATTTACAATATAATTATTTTTTTATCCTAGTTCTGTCTGGGCTATACAATCCCTGCCTGTTTTATGTACTCCATAGCTATTCTTGTTTTGTAGCTATTTCCTTTTGCTTGTAGTTCTAAGGTCAGTCTAAGGACAGGATGTTCCTTCCAGAGATGAGTTGTGAACATGAACAAGTAGGCTGTGTAAATGCTTCTCTTCTTCTGTGTCACTCTGAAAACTTAGCATGGGGTCCTTCAGCTCAGAATTTAGTTCTGCAGATTTTGAGGTTTGACATTGTTCCTTCAATGCCTCTCAGTAAATTATAACAAAATAGTTGCAAGGTGCTCCAAGTCCATGCTCCTGTAAGTTGTAATTCTCCAGGTTGAAACTGTTTGGGTTTTGGGGGTTTTTGTTGTTGTTGTTTTTTGTTTGCTTGTGGGTTGTTTTTTTTTTTTTTTTAACACATTAGAATTTATTGGACACAATCAATTTTTTTTCTATTTTTATAGAATTTTTTTTAAATAATTTAATTTAAATTTTTCTATTTTTAAAATGATGTCTTGATTCATAAACAATTTTGCAGACCTTGCATCATGCCAGAATCATCTGTACTTTGCTAGGACATTAATATGAGTGTTAGTGGCTACTGTTCTAAATATTTGCTCTGTAAGATCAGAGGATTTTAATATCCAGCCAGAAAAATCGATTAATAGAAACAGGAAGAGTAGTAGTGCTACAGTCAGGTCCTCTTTCTTTCTTCTTCCAGACAATATAAAAGTGCTGGTGGTGCTTAATGCCTTCATTCATAAGCAGTTACAATAAGTCTTTAATTATTTTTGGCATATGTCCTTTACATTCAAAGCTTGTAAATCTCAATGGGCAAAGGGTAATATGTCTTAACAGGTTACACCTCCCAAAGGGTTTGTTGATTGACATCAAAATTGTTTCCCCTCCCTCTCTTCTGAGTGACAGAATGGCAGGTGTGAAGTGATGGCAGTGTGCTCTAATAATGTGTCAAAAGACCTTAAATCAAGACTAATGTGGCTTCAATGATAAGCTCCCAAACGTTTGGATGGCAGAAAATGGAACTGTAGGGCAGATTCATCTTGGGACTATTATATCTTTACACTTCCTAAAAGCGCTTTTTAGTGAGGGTCCTTGAATGGTTACAGGGCAGAGGTTTTTGAAGTATTTCTTCTTACAAAGTCATCAAGAGGAGAAAAACATTTCTATGCTCAGTACTGCAAAATGAAGAACTTACATCTAGTGGGTTTTTCACTCAATGATCTGCTGTTATGAATGTAATCCAGAACCTGAAATAGATAAAAATATAATTGTTTCAGCAGCTATTGATGATCATTTTGCTGAATAAAAGTCAACATTTAGTGTTTAAAGAAATGGTAAAAAGGCAATTAGCATAAATAAGGGTGAATCCACAGATTCATGCAAGTCACCTCTGATGTGCAGTTTGTACAGAATCTCCTGACCTACAGGGAAACTGATCTCACAGTCAGAAACACAAGGTGTCATTAATCTCCATTTTATTCTACAAGAGTGGGTCTTTGCATGTATAAGTGTAAAAAAAATATTAACAAAATTGCACAGAAGCTGCTGAAGTCCATTCAAATTGTGATACAAAAAGATCATATAATCATAGAATAGTTAGGGTTGGAAAGAGCCTTAAAATATTCTAGTTCCAACACCCCTGCCATGGACAGGGACACCTCCCACTAAACCATGTCACCCAAGGCTATGTCCAACCTGGCCTTGAACACCACCAGCAGTGGAGCATTCACAACTTTCCTGGGCAACCCATTCCAGTGCCTCACCACCCTCACAGTAAAAAAATTCTTCCTTATATTCAATATAAACTTCCCCTGTTTAAGTTTAATCTTGTTTCCCCTTCTCCTATCACTACAGTCCCTAATGAAGAGTCCCTCCCCAGCATCCCAATAGGCCCCCTTCAGATACTGGAAGGTTGCTATGAGGTCTCCACACAGCCTCCTCTTCTCCAGGCTAAACAGCCCCAACTTTCTCATCCTATCTTCATATGGGAGGTGCTCCAGTTTCCTGATCATCCTCGTGGCCTCCTCTGGACTTGTTCCAACAGTTCCATGTCCTTTTTATGTTGAGGACACCAGAACTG
>JAOEHX010069371.1:0-29015 GCA_025448015.1 Bolborhynchus lineola
TAGGACAAGGGGTAACGGGTTCAAACTTAAACAGGGGAAGTTTAGATTGGATATGAGGAAGAAATTCTTTACTGTACGGGTGGTGAGGCACTGGAATGGGTTGTCCAGGGAAGTTGTGAATGCTCCATTGCTGGTAGTGTTCAAGGCCAGGTTGGACATAGCCTTGGGTGACATGGTTTAGTGTGAGGTGTCCCTCAGTGCACAAAAAATCTCAGTGATGTTTATTGCTTTTACAAAAAGACAAATCCAAATTATATTTTAGCTGTTTCCAACTCCAAGTGTCACAAGCCTTAGTATGGAAAATGACTAAAAAGCTGTGACAGGATAGGTGATACTTGACCTGTTATGTAAAACTTCCTTTTTTCCTTCCAGCCTGAGGAAACGTGTGCTGTATATGTAGCATAAATTTGAAAGCTGTATATAAAAGTGTATTTTGTTATTGCATATATTTTGAATCAATAAGTCTTTAGTACCCAAAGAATTGGCCATAATAAAGTGCATTTTATTAGTAAGAATAAAAATCTCTTCCTTTGCATCCTATTCTTGTTTTTAAATTGGTATATTATCAGCAGTTATGGGGGAAATACAGAAATGATGTCTGAAGAATGGCAATAAAGATAAGCAATAACATTTTATACACTTGATCTTGAATGAAATTGTAATTTTCCTTTCTGTTAGTGCTAGAGAATGATGAAACTATCCAGAAATGTATTCTAAGATTCTATGAAATGTCTAATTACCGAGAGTAGTACAAAACCATCACTCTTGGTTTAGTAATGCACAGGTGCTCCAGATAAAAACTCTGCCCTCTCCATACATATATAATGAAGCCTGAAAAACACATGGAAACTTGTGGCTGTTCATGCAAAGCTACATACTCAACTATCTGTGGAAGATGGTGATTTATCTTTAATAGACTTTATTAACCCAAGTCCCCTGCTTCTTCTTAGAAGCATGAACTTCCCGATAAATAACTGTTATTCTAGAATGGGATTTTCTTGCTGTTGACCACATCTTTTGGCACTATCTTTCAATGGTCCTTACAGCGGGTCAACATTATTGGCCAATTTGTAGAAGTTAACAAAAGGCCATTTTTCATCTTGCTGCTGCACATGTTGCTGTATCTAGAGATAAATATCTGGAAATCTTAGAAATAAACTGAATTGTGCATAATCCTTTGAAAGAATTGCACTGACCTTGCATTCCTTACAGAAGGCTGTTCTGTGGCTGATGTAGTAGGTTGGAGAAGGCTCAGTGGGACTGAACAATAGTAATTCCCTACGCTGTTGCAGATTCTCAATATGACCTATAGGGAGCTATCTCATCTATGAATTATTCATAAAATAGAAATAATGATACCTGCTTACTTCAGTATGTTGCTGGGCACACTTTTGAATGATTTTGTCACCTGAGATACGAGAGCAATGAATACCATCTACGATGGGTGCTGTTCTTTTAGCCCTAACAGGGGAGGATGGTGATTCCATGGCCAGGGAACTTTTTGCATTGATGTGTTTATTGTCTTTTTAAAATATACTTGAAGAATTTATTGTTTCCTTTACTGGTTTTACAGCTTTTAGTGTTGCTATAGGAGTGTCCAACTTGGAAAAAAAATTGTAAAGCCCCTTGCTACTTCTGTCTTGTTTTTTAAAATGAGAATAAAACACGAGTGAGAAAATGATGCAAAAATAAACCTATATTTACAGATTGCTCTGATTCTTTTCTTTGACACACTTTTACAGTCTGTATGAAATAGATTGCTAGCTGTCTGATCAGGCTGTTCTTTGTGCTTCCACTACAGATTCTGGATTTTGGATTGGCGAGGCACACAGACAGTGAGATGACTGGTTACGTGGTTACGAGGTGGTACAGAGCCCCAGAGGTCATACTCAACTGGATGCATTATACACAAACAGGTTAGCATGTCTTCAGAAAAGCCATAGGAGATCTAAAGTATTCACTGAGTAAGGCAATATATAAGCAAGTCTGTGTTTCTGAAATGAATGAGGATTTGGAGGTGGAAATGATAATCCAATTATGCAGAAATTCCTTGTAGATAAATTGCAGGTAGTTGTTCAGTGTTTGCAGGTTTGGAGGCATTTTGTACATTTTGTGAGAGTAACCAAAAGTGCCAGGGTGTTCGGAAATTAGTGGTAGAAATGTATACAGATGTGACAGTCTGGTCTCTGTTCTTGTGTTCTGCACTGTCATCTTCCTACAAAGATGTGCTGATTCTAACTCAGACAGGGAAAAATGGCAGACAGGGGGGATTCAAGTAACTCTGTGATTACCATGAAAGTTTTTGGAAACACTGAAAATTTACTTCCCACATCCATCTGCCTGTTACCGAGAAACTGATTCAGCCAGATTATCTCCAGTTTGCTTACTAGGAAGCCCGGAAGTTTCACTTACACTGTTCATCCTAACTGGCAAGGCATTGATTTCTTTTTAATGGGCTATAAAAGTAAATTTTACACTTTAAGTTAAACTTTATGTACATTTAAATGGACAGGTATTCAGCAATTTAATGTGACTATTGGTCTTTTTTTCCAGTTGACATCTGGTCTGTGGGCTGTATAATGGCTGAGATGATAACAGGGAGGCCTCTGTTCAAAGGAAATGATCGTATCCTTCAGTGAATTTATGACACTAATGTAAGAAAATGATAAGAAGTTCTGATGTGATTCAGTAGGTCTGTTAAAAAAACTGATGAGCATAAATTGAACTGAATAGTAAAATGGCTTGCACCTTTCTCATTGATTGCTTAATATCTGTGCCACACTTGTACATCTGACATTAAAAATTATTGAATACTTTCAATAGAGAAAGAGAGCTGATCTTTGAATAACATCTTAAATCATCAGGTAAAAGGTTCTGTGATGGTACAAAAGGTACATTTTGACTTTTTTAGTAACAGATTCAGTAATTCCATGCACAGAAGATTCTGCTGCAGTGTATGGATTTACATGCACACACTAATCCATTTCCTGCTTTTGAGATTTTACCAGAAAATGTTCTGTAAATAACATCTAGTAAAATGTTTCAGATTTACAGAAAACATCTTGCTCTGACATTTTGCTGCTGAGGATTAAGAAAATAGTGAAGATTAAGTCATCATTCAACCTCAAGTGATACTTCATTGGCAGTAGTAGTTGTGGTAACTGTTAGAGGACAGTGTTAATAGAAGACCACAAGATTTGTTTATTTTTTTTGTTGTTTTCCAGTCACTGCATTGTGATTTTTTGCTTCATTCTCCAGTAGTGCAGAAACACACAATTTTTGCAGGGTGATTAGTTTTCTTAGGGTGAAAGTCTTTATTCCTTATTTCTGGTAATCAGATCTGGACCAACTCACAGAAATAATGAAAATAACGGGTACACCAACTCAAGATTTTGTTCAAAAGCTGCATAGTCAAGATGTGAGTATTTGGCTTTCTCAGTTGATTTTAAGCATCTTAATTTTACTTCATCCATGTTCAGTACTTATACTGGCTGACATAGTGTGTATTGACTATTGAAATGACCCCTGATGACACCTTTCTGCTTTGAAATGCTTTGCACATAGCTACTGGAAATTGAGGCGGGGCAAAAAATGATCAGAACACATGAAAAATCTGCATACTTAAATACTTCTGGTTTCTAGTTCATATAATATAAACAGTTGAGCTGATGTGTTACTGCTTTTATTGGAAACATGCTGAAAATATGAATCTATTCAGAAAACTCAGTTGTTTGCAGGTGTCTCTGTCTTTTCTATTCATATGTGGGTGTTTTTCTAGACTCCTTAAGCCCCTACTGTAAAGAATGTAAAATTATTCATTAGACTAAGTATATGATTTAAATACTAATGAACTACTGTGTAAGAGGTTCCTGTAAACTCACTATGACATTCTTTCAAATGATGCATGGATATTTGTTCTAGCTAATATATTAAAGATGGAGCACTAATAATTAAAGTTTTACATTATCATTTCTTAATCATAGTTTTAAGTCTTGATTAAAAAATACAAAGTTCTTTTCAACAAGAAGGTGAATATAATCAGGGTTTATGACTCCCCCAAATTAATTTGTACAAGGTGCTATCAAAGCATTGTTGAATTACTTATTAAGAATATAGTTAATGTTACATTATAAAGGCAGCAAAGGTCTAATTAAACACCCATGTTTCTTTTCAGGCAAAAAACTATATCAAAAGCCTCCCCAAAGTCCAGAAAAAAGACTTTTCATCCATCTTGAAGTATGCAAATCCTTTGGGTAAGACAGTTTGCATGGATACGTATGATTTGCCTTGTTCTTGTGTTTGTATTGGAGGCGCCAGCAGTATCAGTCATATGATAGGTTATGTGTGGTTCTTGTGCTTTTTTATCTCTTGCTTTCCATATTCATAACTTTGCCAAGTTTGGACCCTGCCAGGACACAGATGTTTCTTAGAAGTGTGAAAAAAGAAGTATATTGTGTTTTAGGCTTCAATCCAGCATCTGCTTAATGGTTTTACTGGAGCAGCTTTCTCGATAGCCCTGGCAGATTAAATATAAGTAATAATTTTTTCTCTGTATTGTATTTGAAATGTAATTCTGAAAGACCTATTTGATCTGCAGTTGATATGCAAGCAAATAGAAAGCTGACATTTGAGTCATGGAATTAATGCATCCTGAGAAACATCTGTGCATTCCTGAGAAGCACTGGCTTGGATTTGATAGATACAAACAGCCAGAAGAGCATACCAAGTGTGCATAACTGTGACATGACCCGAGGCAACCAGAGGTCTGAGATGGGTCTGCCCAACCTGTATCTGTTCCCCAATGACCTGAACACTCAGAAAGGCAGTTCTGTTAGAATATAAATTAGGATAATTGAATCTTATCAAATTAAGAAGTTAAAATTGTATGTTCAGATACAGTAGAAGTAAACATAATTAATAAGCAGCTCTTACCCTGACTGCATAGTTAGCTCAATGAGCTTCTCAACTGCAGCAAACTACACATTTCCATTTAGATTTTAGGATGGTTTTTTCTATCATCTCTGTGACCATCTGGCTGTTTCTTAGGGAGAGGACAACAGACTCTCAGCTCATGATCTGAGAGAGAAGCCTGGAGAGAATCCACATTGTGGCAAGCAGGAGTTGCAGTATCTTGTCCCATGCTGTTGCCTCTTCTTCCTTTCAGCTGCTCCACCCAACCCAGGAACTTTTAGAATAGAAAAATAGAGAATAGTCAAATCATTCATCATATCTGTTTACACTAGCTCATTTTGACAGTCCAACAATGGACCTGATCCAAAATCCACTGGAGAGGAACATAGAAGATTTTCATGGATTGTTTTGGCTGAGGTCAAAACCACACAGCAGATAAAGTCAAGCACTGAGATTCTGTATGTGGACAACTGGCATGTGTAGTGAACTTCAGAGTGTAGTGGTGCTTGGATCTGGTCACGTACAGAGCAATTATCATTCTCCGCAGCCAACTGTTCATTCTGCTGCTGTCAAGTTGCAGTGTATCTTAGAACCACAGTAGCATGGCAGTGATGAAAGATGCATGGGAAAGTCCAAAGCACAGTGGTCCTAGAGGCAGAAGCTAGGAAGGCATTAGCTGAGGTGATGTGGCTGTGTTGTGTACAGAAGCAAGGGAGCATCTTTGCCATGAGTCAAGCTTTGTACACGTCCCAGCTTGCTCACATCAGTTTGGCCATGCAGGTGAGCCCCAAGGCTGTAGAATGAATACCCAATGATTCTAATTTGTAACTGTGTATTTATTTGAAATATCTCCAGGGCAATGTTACTGTGCACAAGCTGGAGTCTGTGGTGTGATTTGAATACACTGTTTGTTTTCTCTGCAATAGCTGTAAACCTTTTGGAGAAGATGCTGGTGCTGGATGCAGAGAAGCGAATCACAGCAGCTGAGGCTTTGATGCATCCTTACTTTGAACCAATCCACGATCCTGAGGAAGAAATTGAAGCTGAGAAATATGATGACACATTTGATAACATGGATCTTCCACTAGATGAGTGGAAGCGTGAGTTTAGATTTGTGATGTTTTAAAAAATTACCAGATGGAAAGACCATCCTGAAATAGGAATATTCCCCTTAACAAATTACCTTCTCTGCTTTTGGTGGAACAGAGTAAATAGACACCATTAAGATAAAAACTATTGATAAGCCAGTGTTCTTACCAAGGAATGATCCCCAAAGGTTTTTTTCTCTGCCTCCTGACAGAGGCTCTCCTTTTTCCTGTGACTGTCCTCCTGTCTTCTGCAATGTAGGAGTCATAGAATCATAGAATAGTTAGGGTTGGAAAGGACCTTAAGATCATCTAGTTCCAATCCCCCTGCCATGGGCAAGGACACCTCACACTAAACCATGTCACTCAAGGCTCTGTCCAACCTGGCCTTGAATACCGCCAGGGATAGAGCATTCACAGCTTCCCTGGGCAACCCATTCCAGTACCTCACCACCCAGTAAAGAACTTCCTTCTTATATCCAATCTAAACTTCCCCTGTTTAAGTTTGAATTCATTACCCCTTGTCCTCTCACTACAGTCCCTAATGAAGAGTCCCCCCCAGCATCCTTATAGGCCCTCTTCAGATATTGGAAGGCTGCTATGAGGTCTCCATGCAGCCTTCTCTTCTCCAGGCTGAACAGACCCAACTTTGTTATCCTATCTATCTATCACTCTCCTTTTGATGCAGCCCAGAACACAGTTGGCTTTCTGGGCTGCAAGCGCACACTGCCGGCTCATGTTCATTTTAACATTGACCAACACCCCCAAGTCCTTCTCCCCAGGACTGCTCTCAATCTCTTCTCTGCCCAACCTGGAGCTGTGCCTGGGATTGCTCCAGCCCAGGTGTAGGACCTTGCACTTGGCATGGTTAAACTTCATCAGGTTGGCATCAACCCATCTCACAAGCGTGTCAAAGTCCCTCTGGATGGCATTCCTTCCTTCCTGCTTATCAACTGAACCACACAGCTTGGTGTCATCAGGAAACTTGCTGGGAGCGCACTCAATCCCACTGTCCATGTCAGTGACAAAGACGTTGAACAAGACTGGTCCCGACACTGACCACTGAGGGACACCACTCATTACTGGTCTAAATGAAACCATTTCTGTAGCATGTTCCTTCCAGTGGATAGACAGGTGAACAGATTCCTCAACTGCTGAGTGTGTAGGACTGTTGCTGTACAATGCAACAGTTGTTTGCATTAATTTGAAGTTAGGTTCTCTCAGGGAGAGAAAACGTGTCTATCTCAGCAGACACTTAACTCTGAATCTAGATTTCATCTAATGCCAGAGGTTTGTATTTTGGCTTTTAAGTGAGGACTTGACTTCTAAAGCTCATTTGCTGAGTAGCTCTTTCTGAGGGTCTTGCCCACTATACTGTAATCAATGTTTGCACAACTTTGAAAGTACCTATAACATTTCACCATTGGACTACTTCTTGAAATCTGAAATGTTGAAAAGATGATCCTTGGTTCTCTTACTCTTTGTGCTCAGCTTTCTCTCTTCCTGGCCTAGACCAGAACCTAACCAGGCTGGGGTTGCACCTTGCTTGTGTCTCCTTTTCCAATTAGACCAGCAAGTCTTATGTATTAGACCAGCAAGTCTTACGTTTATTCTGTTATTTTCCAGGCATTACATATAAAGAGATACTGAACTTCAAGCCACCGCAGACTTTGGAGTCAAAGGAGACAGCAGTGTAATTCTATGACTCGGTCTTTTCAGAACTCAGAAGAAAACAAGAAAGTTGTAAATGTTTGTGAGATTTCAGGTGTATGAAACTTTTATGAATAAACTGGATGTAATCTGTGTCATCTGCATTGTAAGAAAGAGAAATTTCTTACTCTGCATGTGGAACTCAGTGCCTTTGGGAGTAGCATTTCAAAACTATCTAGAAGTATTCCTGCCTACAACTTCTTTCTGCATGAAAGAATTCAGACTGGTAATCCAGTGCCATCCTCAAAAGAGCAGGTAGGACTAATTCTTCCACTCAGAGATCAGAAGAGTACAAGTCACCACCCCAAGCAAGCTGAGACACAGAGTATGTCAGAGATGTGCTGTGACCATTCTCCAAGGCCGCTGAAATATCCTGAATGCAAGAAGCATTCATGTGACTTTCTCCGGAATATTTCACTTTGGTAAGATGCCTGGGAAGGCTAGTCAGCCTCTGCTACCTCAGCAAGTGCAGCAGGTAGCGGAAACAGCTCAGATGAATGCCCATGTCCCTTGTCCTGTGTGAATGGAAGAGAACCTCAGCTCCAGCCAGTTCTGACAGATCTGGGCAAGAAGCAGAGAAGTGTGGATGTCCTAAATGTTTTTCAAAGTAAACAGCATAGCAGGACATGACTCCACAAACACTTGGTGAATAGTCATTGGATAAACAATGACTGTCAAGGGGCTCAATATTTTCCTCTAAATACAGTACAGTCTCTATATTATGGACTAGGGAACAAGGATTTCCAGGAAGAAATAAATTTTAAGACTTTCTAAAGCTTTGTAAGGTAAGGTTTCCAGTATCCTTTTATTGAAATGATCACTGAGAAAGTACCTCTTCTCAGAGGACTTGCTGGTTATGGATTCAGCAGTGCTGATTTTAGAAGTGCTGCATGCAGGTCTCGTCATAGAAAATTAAATGAGGATAAAAATGCTACTCTGCAGCTGTTCATTGGGAATACCTGCAGCAAGTGGTTTTGTTCACAGTGTACAGCAGTGCTGCCAGGTGCAGAATAACAGCCAGTCCTGGGTTTAGCCTTCTGAACTCATCTTATTTGGGAAAGCCCTCAGACCTTCTGTCAAGAAGTGCATCACCAAAAGGAGTCAGCTTCCTGATGGGATAGATTGGTTAGACACTTCATGGGTTCCTCTTACATTTACTATATTTTCCTAGGTGCTTAGTTCGTAATAATCTTTCAGAGGTAGGGCAATAAATTGGCAAACCTTTGGTGAAGAATTTCCATGTGAGATTGCTTGACCTTGCTAAAGGTAATGGCTTTACAATTGACTATTTGGATGTGGATTATTCCAAATACAATATGCGGTGTGTGTTGCTACTAAGTGAAACGGTTGTGAAGGAAGAAGAAATTAGATCTTCGGAGGTAATAATTGGAAAAGAAGTAAGAAATTACTTGAGGGTTTTTTGCCTTAAAAACTAACTTAAGCCAGAAGTTTTATCAAGACACAGTTCTTTTCTTTCAATGAATGTTAAGTTGAACACCTGTAAATACTAGCATTTGTTTGTGATGAGCATTGATTAGCTGCGATGGGCACTTAGACTAAATGGTGACAGAAACCTTGAATTATTGATGTATTTGACAAGTCATTAAAAATAGAATTTCAGGAATGCATAAAACAAAAAGCAGAGAATGTAATTTGAAACAGAACATTCTTCCACACTACAGGTCACTGAGGAAGGCACACTGAAGAGTCATACCCCATTTAGCAATATTGACCTCCTGCTTGGACTGCACTTTTATGTTAAATAGGAACTTCAGTTTTTTACAGAACAGGTGTTTTGTCTTAGGTTCATACCCTGTTTGTAGTCTTAATAAGTCTTGGGAGAAAAGTGCCTATTGGAGTTAGTAGGCTTGATTTAGCCAGTCAATGTGAAATTAAAATTGTCAAAAACTTCTTTGAAAATGCTCCTTCTGTATTTTAAATGGAACTTCACCATCCTAAATTCTAGCAAATATCTGCAGAGACAATGCAAATGACTCAAATGTTGGTGAGACTTCGAGGGAGCATTATTTTTCATTGAAAAACTGCTTTGCATTTTCTTCGTAAATGCCAACACTTCAGTGGGCATTTTCACTTCCCCTGCCTTTAGCTTTAGTGAAGTCAAGCCCTAAGACTCTAATTTGGATGAGGTGAGCTTTTCCCTCTCCCAGTATTGGAGAAGCAGCTAGCCCTCATGAGGAAGACATATCAAGATAATGTTAGTTTTTCAGGTACTGAAGGAATTCAGAACTCATAAAACAACTGAAGACTTTGGTGCATGTGCCTGCCAAGACAGCAGTACTGCTATGCTGTCTCATCAGCAGGCAATCTATAAGGTAAAATAACAAACGTGGAAAGTTTGTCACATCTTAGCAAGCTGTTTCTGTGAAGGGGTTGAAATCTGCAGAAACAGCTCCAAATAACAATAGCAATTATCGGTATAAATAGCTCATTAAAAGAAATGTGAGGTGAAAGCAGAAATATTTTGCATGGGAGGCAGCTGCTGCTTCAAAGGCAGAGACAACCTTTCCTATGTTTTCATTTGCTATTTCTAGTGGTGCTAAGCAACTCAGGAATAAGGACCCAACTTCTGTTTGCCTTAGAGAAATGTAAATACCTTTTGCATGTACTTGAAATGTATTGTGACAAATAAAGGTTGGGGGGTTGCTTTTTACACAGCAGTGGTTTTATTTTCCCATGTGTATTCCCAGATGTATCATCACTCCTGAAAATATTATTTTCAGTATAAGGGAACTGCATGAAACATAATACCGTAGGTGCAGTACATGTGATATGAGATGCTGATGTAGTTTATTTGGGAAGTCAGGCCACAGATGTGAACCTTTCTCCCATTTTCCAAACTTCAAGTCAGCCACAGAACTGCTCTGATTGTACTACTGCCACCTAATTATTTCTTACAGCATCTTGGATTTTACCAGGCATCTCTGCTTTGCCCTGAAGGACAGGATTTCAGCCCTTAAATGCAGTTGCAGTCCTAAGCCTGATTTTAGAAGCCAAAACCAGATTGACAGTCATCAAGCATTTGTAACTTCAAGTTGAACACGCTGAGTTAACAGAGTTCTAGTAGGATGTATAGGACCTTTGCCCTGAAAACCTACGTGCCCACTGACTGAGCAAGATTGTCCCCATCTGTACTGGTCTTCATTGCACTAAAGACTCATCATTGATGCTGAATTTTGATTATGTATTGTTGTAGGCCAGATGTGACACACAGTTTCACTTCGTGAATATTTGGGGTTTTTTACAGGATAACACTGAGGTGAGTGCTAGTATGTGTTGTGCAAAATGTTTTCAGAAGATCCACTTTGTTCTTGATTTGGAACTACCAGGCACATGAGCTGGGTGGGATTCTTTGAGCTTTCTGCTTTCTGATATACTGTTCACGTACGTATAGCAGATGCTTCTGATCTGCTCCAGCTAAGGATGTCAGAGAACAAAGCATCTGTTAGATGCTATCATTCACCGGGTCTTGGTATGGAATACTCCTACTGGGCATTAGATGGTCCCTACAGGTACTGGGGAAAGAACAGAGGCTCATAACAGCTGCCATGTCTGCTGATTAATTCTCCATCTCCTCAGTACACTGTAGGCCAACTGGTTGTGTAAGCCAGATAATACCAGAAACAGTTTCATGGACTACAACGCTCAAAATCTAAGAATTCAGAAACATGAGCTGGAGAATGATCAAGGGAGGAGGTTTCCATCAGGCAGGCACTCTTTGAAACTCCATGGACCACCAGTTAATGAGCAGCATTTGTGCAGAGGTCATTTGCAACCCTCTGGGATAGTAACATAATGATCTAAAAACTGCATTGCCACCTACCAACCACATAGGCATGGGAATGATGCATGCTTTTTAGCTACCAGGAACAGCATCCTTCTGCAAGGAGGTAAATGGGACAAGGAAAGTAATTTAAGGATTCATGATTTTTGAACGCCATTATCCTGCTTTGCAAACAGAGCTCCCTTATACTTAACCTCTTTATATCTCCATGCTGGAGTTTTCTAGTTCACCCCAAGTGAAACACTGTTGCTTCATGAGGAAGCAATGATGTGCATTCCCCAGCTATGTTTGAGTGATCCAAGCATGCAACTTTTGTGATCTTCACTGAAGTATTTTGAATGTGCTGTTATCTTTGAGAGGAAAAGAGGCAGCTGTGAAGCAATCAAATGAAATGTAGTGAAAGAATTTGTTCAGGTCCATTGGAGAATGCTCTCTGGTTTACAGTGTGGTGTCCTGGGAGCATGTGCTCGCAGGGAGCAGGAAATGTCTCTTGCTGTGTTTGCATGGTGCCTGCAGCTATGAAGCCTCATCCGAGTTGACAGTCGTGGTACTGACAAGCAAAGACTGCCGCCTCATCCAATTCAGTCTGACATTAATGGGAAATTCATTGTTACTATTATTATAACATTAACTGAAGTTCTCTCCAAAGCAAGCCCATTTCAAGATCTAAGATAGTATTATCAAGTAAAGGTCAGTGACAAGGAATCAAGATTGCTACTCAGGAAGAATCAAGAACTGTGGCTGGAATAACCAAGTATTTTTGGTTAGAGTTTGAACTCTTAAGAAGAATCCCAAGAAGACTTTTAGTTTAATGCAGAAAATTAACATGGTATAAGCTTTGAATAAAGAGGAAGTATGACTGGTGCACAAATGTCTGCTACTCCTGAAGAAGAGATCCTTTCTAAGAACACATTTGCATATTGATGAAGGAAGCACAACACTGCAGGGAACTTCCACGGAAAGCATCCTTCAAAGGTATAGGTTCAGCTAGAAATATATGTGTTGTTCCATCTTGTTGAACAAGATGGTCAAATCAGGCAAATTTTTGATTACATTTGAATGATTACATTAAATGTAAGGTGTCTTCAGTGAGTGTGTTAGCTAGGGTTCTTCATTCTGGATTTCCAGGCAAAAACATAGCCACAGGGAGATCCATCTCAGGGGTTCATCATAGTCCAAAGAGTCCCAGTCTGTTCATATCATTACTACAGTTTGCCTAGGTGATTACAAGCTCCTTGTGTATTTGTTTTATCACACAGGTTTATGTTGTTTTTCTTCATGTGGTACCTTTTTCATTGAGGGCAATGACAAAGTCTTCACTAGGAATGTGTTAGGATCTTTTTACCAGAAGACATTATAGCTCCTGCCCACAAGCTCTTGAAGAAGGGGGCAACTATGTGATCACTACAAGGCAGAGTGTAGAGAGTGAAAGCGCCTGTGTCATGGTTGTGGTATCCAAAATGGTTTGCTGTAGATGCTGTAGGTCCCTCTCCCCTTTGACATCTGTCAAAGCTGCCTTTGACTGTTCCTTGTGTTCTGGCTGGTTGGCTGGGACCTGGTCGCTTCTGCAGTGGGGAGTGCTTTGGGAGCCTGTGGGAGCTGTGTTGGACACGTGGGCTCTGCACTAGCAAAGTCACCAGGGCTGGGAGTGTTTCCAGGTGCTGACCTGCCTGCTCTGTTAAATCACTAACACAGCTATGGGCGAGGCAGCTGCAGTCTTCCTGCAACTCCTCCAGCACAGCTGAAGAGCTGGCGGTGGTCAGATGGTGTTCCTAAGGGGAGTGGGATGCCATCAGCCAGCTTCAGAGGGCAAGGGGCTTTCCTAGCATGGGGTTGGGCAGTTTCTTGCCAGCTGGAGTTCTCAGATTCAGCAAACTGCTCCAGGCATGATTAATTTACTAGCACAGACATGGGCACAGAGCCAGCAGTGGCTGGAAAATTTGGCTCACCCCAAAGTGATGAGTGTGTATACTGTAATGTCTCTGTGCTGTTGTCCTGTGGCCATAAGATAATACAAATGCAGCCTTTGTGCAGTAGCTGTTTAGGAAAGCATGATGCTGAGCTCTACTGTAGGGATTGTGGGAGCATCCCTGGGGGCTCCCAGAGGTTTGGCTGCTAGGTCTGGGAGCCAGCTCTGAGCTGGTGCAGCCAAAGGCAGCCCCTTCCCCGTGGAGACCCTAGGGGGAGGCTCCCAGACACTGCAGAGCCAAACCCTGGGGATCCACACACATCTGGGGCTGGGCTGGGGCTACCTGTGGCTGCCCCCCACCTTCTGCCCTGACCTAAATATGGTGGTTTACTTTAAATTAGGGTCAAGTTGAAATGATTTATTTGCAGTGCTCCAAAGTAAAATGGAATCAGAACGTATTTTCACTGCCATTTGGCAAATCTACTGTAAGTCACTGTGATTCTCTATTTGTTATTAACAGGATTTGGACTAAGTAAGTGTCACAACATGATTTGCCCTAATGATGTTTTTTATGCATGATGCATTTGTAGCAAAGGTAATGATGAGATAGGAAAGAAAACAACTTCAAGAGAGCACAGATTTCCTTTAAACAAAGACAAGACAATGGAGGAGGATTTTTCAGAGCTGTTGCTAATACCTTAAATAAACAATCAGACTTCTCAGAGAGGGGTAAAACTGCAGCAATGAGAATAGTGTGAATGCTGAGGTTGAGTCCTGCCTGCTGGCTGAGTGGGAGGGCTAAGTCACCAGGGATACAAGTAAACTGTGGGTCCCATGTCACGTTACAGGCTTTGGCATGACTTCCCTTATGGCTTCCAAACACTCTGGTAATGCTGTACATTAAAGTTGCTGAATTATCAGGTGTGAAAATATGGCCGCATGTAAACAAATGAGTATTTGGAGACTAAAATTAGTGGGGTTCTCTTCACAAACGGCTCCCTACAACTATAATTACTATAGTCATTCAGTATTGCCATTTTAAATCTCTAAAACAGAGCATTAATTACTTTTCCTTATGAATTTTACTACTTTCCCAATGAATTTTATAGCTTTTTATGCTTTATGGCTGGATTAGTGGTTTTGATTAGCTGGATTTGATGAGATTAGTGTTATGAACTTGGTGCATGTCTTCTAGCTTTTGAACTGCTTTCCACAGCTTGTGTTTGGCTCCATTAATGTACTTTGAGATATAAATTATTCACATAAAGGGAAAATCCACTTTGCACTGTGACCTCAGATTTTAGCAGAGGGCTAAGCAAGACCTCCCATGAGAAAATGCTCAGAAAAGGCTGAAGAGCTGAGCTGAACATGCAGAGAGCATTTCTGTGCCCCCAAAATTGGCTTGTCTTAATATGCCAAATTCATACCAGAAGATGAGGGAGGGCTCTCCTAGGGTTAATAAATTCTTCTCTAATATGGTGATGTGACAGCTGGTTCACATTTCCTTGTGATCAGTTGGTAGGTTTAAAGAAAACTAAATCTCTTTCTTCTTGTCCAGCAAAGTTATGCCTTAAAAACCATGGACATGTCAGTAAGGCTGATTATAAAGAGTCTGTACCAGAAATGGCCCTTTCCTCTTGGAAAGGAGAAAAATGAAAACTTGGAAGAACACAGAATTTGAAGCACCAGTTACCCTCATTTTTCTGTGTTAGCTTTATGTATTCAAGCAGTGTTCTTCGCACATAAATCAAATGCCACTTATCCTCAAAAAAGGAAATAACCAAGTGAATGTTCTCACATGTGTGGGCATGGACCCAAGCTGGCTTTTCCCATCGGAGTTTAAGGAGGAAACAGCTGTGTAAGGATACCAGTAAGCACAGGGAGAGAAGTTGTTTCCTTTAAAGCTTGGTATATGCACCTGCAGCATCCCTTGCTAGAGTCAAGACATTAGGTAGAAGGTGTTTACTCAGTCAACTGTATGGCAGGGCAAAGTACCTTCCATACTGAATCACTTTTTTAATTTCATGTTCCCAACCCAAACATTTCTATATAACCTCCTGAAAGATAATTCACCAAAAAGAGTCAGTCTTACTCATATCAAAGTATGCCGTGAGAACAACACCGACATCAATAGGATGTATTGCAACGCTCAGGAGAAGCAAAACAAGCAGAATTTTGGCTTTCAAGGTATAATAATTGGTTAAGAAACTGCCATTGCCTTCTTTAGGTACAGGATCAGCCTGTCAATAACTCCAGTACTTCTGATTCATTTTCATAGAATGTCAGGAATAAAAGTACTACCCAGCATAAGCGAGGATGGCAAAATCTGTTGAGGGAAAAAAAGCGAAAAGGAATACAGAGCATTTCCCCATGCAACCGAGTACTCAGGTTGGTGTCACTCTCTGGGTGTACTTTGTAAAAACATTTTTCTCTCTCAGCAAACAAACAAGTTCTCCTGCCCTAGTACATTTAACATTAGTAATGCTGTAGTAGAGATGTAACAAGGCTTATGAGGAGTGGTGATAACTTTTATCAGACAGATATAACCAGGGGAGAAAAAGCTGAAGAAGTTGCCAGGCAAACATGCTCCTTTTAAGGTCTGAAACCAGAGCTGCAATCACAAATCTTTCATCTCTGGATGCTCCTGAGTCAAATTTCAAAATACCTTCTTCTCTAAACTATTTGCCCCTCTATGGTTTTCATTGTGAAAAGAGTCTCCTGTGGATACAGTTATCAATCTCTGGTCACTGCAACCAGCGTGAAACCCTTAATGCTATTTAGAGAATGAAAATGGTTCCTAAGGAAAAAAAAAAAAAAAACAAAGCAAAATAAAACAAGTCCCTCCTGATTAATCTTAAATCTAATTAATTTTGTGGTTCTCCCTTCCTCAGGAGGGAGAATTAAATCACAGTTTTAAAGATGGTTTAGGTACTGTTTGGTTTTGAACCATTTCTAAATGATTGCTCTATATTTTGTCCTTATTTATTCAGCTCTTGCTGTTGTGTAGCTATTTAGGATAGATTCATCTCCGTTTCATTTCCTGGTAGCGTCACTAGAAGAAAATGATTGCCCTGGGATGAAGGTAAAGGGGCGTGAAAGCCAAATGACATTACAACATTTCACAGGCAGGCCATGCATGGTCTGCATCCAGATTAGCAAATGGGTGATGGAGTCATGGACCCTCTAATCCTGGCCTGAAGGCTGAAGGGCTCTGCCTATGTTTTTAAATCCAAATAGGGTTTAATCATTAGGGTGGAGACTTCTTTATCTGTGAACTTCTCTGCAAGATAGGGTAATAGAAACCAAATGTCTTTGATCTCAACAGAGGCAATGTGTGCAGCACAAGCCACAGTGAAAGGGAAGGAAACAGAGTATACAGAGCATTCCCCCAAACAACTGGGTGCTCAGGCTGGTATCACTCTCTGGGTGTATTTTGTAAAAACATTTTTCTCTCTCAGCAAACAAAAAAGCTCTCCTGCCCTAGTACATTTAACGTTAGCAATGCTGTAGTAGAGATGTAACAAGGCTCATGGAGAGTGGTTATACCTTTTATCAGACAGATAACCAGAAGAAGCTGTCAGGCAAACAAAGCCTGGGCTGCTATGTACTGTTATAACATCAGATGCTGAGAGCCTTTCCTCTGGGTGGCTGGGGTATATAGAAGTTAGATGAAAAGTACCTCCAAGCAACTTAAAAGGGATGGGCTGGAGTCAGCAGAGCACTCACCCACGGTTTTACGTGCTTAACTGATAGAGCTATCTCCAGTGACAGCCAGAAGCCAGACATAATTTTCAAGATTTAATGTGTTTCAGTCTTATCCTGACGATCAGTATACAGGCCACAGACAAAGAAAGCATCAGGGGGAATAGACAAGATGACCCTGTTTACTTTCTCAATGGACTACAAATAGTTGGTATGTACTTGCTGTTTACTTGTAGCCCAAACAGCTGTTCCCATCCTCGTCATAGAACAGACTTGAGTCTACTTGTACTCCCTTTTGTTCATGCAGGTTTGGAAATGATTTGGTGTGCTCTCCATTTAGCCTCGCTTTTTATTTCATTTGGAGCTGCTCTTTATGGAGCTACATGACAGGGACTCAGCTATGATAGAAATTTGGATGAGAGAAAACCAGCCAAAAGACAGCCCAAACTGCTGAAGTTTAAAAGGATCAGGAACTTTTCTGCAGAGCAAGAATTGTGCCTGAAATATGTGAAATGCCATTTGTCAAATGGTTCTTCTTCCATAAAATAAAATCAGAACAAAACTAAATTGAAACTCAGTAAAACTGACTAAAAACTAAAAAGACAAACAAGCAGAGTCAGCCCCACTGGCAAATCAATATCAACTGCAAAGAAAAATCCTAAGAAGTTTAATTTTTTTTTACCTGGGGTTAAACAGAGAAGCATGGCTATTACTACTGGCTCTCTGTGGAAGCTGCTCATCTGGGACATGATCAATAGTGTAAATGCAAACAGATTTTGCTCCCACATGAAAGACATCATTTGGAATTTTCTTGTCCCTGGGTCAAAACCAACACCATTGAGCCTGCTGCACTGCTCATGATTGAAGAGCAAAATCCCACTTTCTTAATGACCACCGTGCCAGGGCTTCTCTCCTCCTTTCAGCTACTTTGAAAGCAAACAGCTTCATGTAGCTTTCAGCCAATACAGTGTTTACCATAAGGCCCTGCTGTGCAGCACACAGGGTATGGCTTGAATGCAGTTTTGTGAGCCACTAGTGAGTTAATACAGGATTTCAGTTCTTCCCATAAAGTCACTTTACACAACTTACCCTGCTCTGCAGTAGCAAAAATATTGCCGGGCTGCAGACCTGAAGGCTGAATGGGTCAATGAATATTGCAATGACAAAACTCAAGAGTTGTATGCCTGTGTTAGCTGCTAGCTGCTTAGCAAGTCATCTATTTTCCCTATGCCCTTCTTCCATCCCTGACTTATGTGGCCTACTTAGGAAATGTTACTTACCCAGGTTTTGTATAGTATTCAGGGACCCTGTGCCTTTAGGTGACACTGATGGAATCTATATGGGTGCTCGCATGCCTCACCCCTGCTCCTGTAGCATCTGAATACTTTATATTCAAACACATTTCATGTCCAGCAAGCCCCTGGCACTGTTAAGCAGGACAGGCTATATATGGGGGAGTACAATGCAGTGGGATTAAAGCTTCCAGAGCAAGCTTCTGATAGGGTCAGAAACTAAGTTTGGGATACCCAAAGCACAGACTTTGACTATTAAAATAATCTTTTCTGTTAGCTAATCGATTGACAGTAATAAGGACAGAGCTCAGCACGCCAGGGAAGTGAGCCTTTAACAATTTACATTACAGATTTATGAGGAAATACAGTATTCCTGTCCTTTAAAATTTAAAGCAATGTTAAAGCCATTGAGACAAATTGACAAGGCCTCTTCAAAGCTATCTTCTGACTTTTTCTCTGCTGTTTTGCACATACCATTGTGGCCTAATTGTTTTTTTCATACAGCAAAGGACATGTTATGAAATAAATCCTGCCCTGCTGAGTAACGATGCTGGTCCAGCAAAACTGTCATCAGAGTGAGACCGCCTCTTCACAGCCTTCTTTTGTGACCTTCTTTTGTGGGTGCACGGTTATGGGCTTTGATCCTTGTCTGAGAGCTTTGCACCTCTGCAATTAGACTCCAGATAAAAATGACTCCAGCTGAATATTGCAACAGATTAAAACCAAAAATGCCTACGTCTGCTTGTTGGCTCTCAAACCTCTACTTTCTTTGAAGAAAAAATCAGTCCCATTTCTTACTGGGGTCTGATGGTGGCTCCTGCTTAATCTCTGTCTGTCTCCCTGGTAACAGTCAAAGGAGTCGGCACAGAGGTGGTGGGCAGGGAGTGAGCCTCCAGCTGTTTTTCCTGTTATCAGGGTCCATCAGCAGGTGACTGTTGCTCATATCCAAGAACAATAAATGCAACCAGTGGTTAGGGAAACAACCACACAGCTTTCTTCAGAAGCCTCAAAGGGCATTAGCTGGACTCCCTATTTCCAATTTCTGTAAACCTGAGGTCTTATATTTTATGCTGTCTGTGCAAAACATATGCCGAGGCTGCAATTCTTGTGATAGTTTGCTAAACTAGTCTTTTTTTCAATTTAGACAGTCTTTATTCAAGCAACCTCTACGCACATATATCACTATGGCTAGGAAATACTGTGTCTCCACCAGCTTTTGTGTAATCTGAATGTTTAGCTGGTGTGGCAACAATAAATCAGTTTACTGTTCCCAAAAGCGAGCTGTGTGCATCCTTGCCTGATGGTTTTCTCCACACCATGTCAATGAGCAGCTGAGTGTTTGCAAGAAAGGTGACTCTATGGCACAGCAACATGTGTGCTGCAGCTCATGCCCTGCTGAGGAGAAAGTATCTGACTGACGTGAAGCAGTGGCAACCTACTTTACATGTTCATTTTTAATAACTGCTCTGCAAGACTCCTGCTAAAAATGATAAATGACTTGCTGTCAAACAAAGCTTCAAGGTAACATCTGCTCATGAAGAACATCAAAATAATTAAGCCTAAACAGAAACACACCCAAAGTCTTTCCCGTGCTTAAAAGTGCTTGTGAGTGTAGCAAAAAGAAGTATCAAATCACCAAATTCCATGGTAAATGATGACACAGAAAACAGCACAGAGTAAAGTGTGCGACCCAACTAATGTCTTGAACCCAGCAACTGTCAGAAAAGAGAAGAATCAGAAGCTCCCATAAACGATGCTTTTTCCTGACAAAAAAAATGCTAACAAAAATGACTGAATGACATATAATGCTCTGGTTTCCACTTCATCTTAACCCAATGCACTCACAGGTGTCCAGCAAAGGCATTTGTGTGCATTTGGTTCTCAGAGCTGGTGTTGATTCTTCAGCCCTCAAGTGATCCTTGAAATTCCTAACAAACACGTAGTCTTGCTATTGCTGGGTGAATGGCGACTCTGGTCAAAACAGCAAGGAAATAAGAAGAAACAGAAGCAAAGCAGATGACTTGCCATTCTTCTGATGGCTTCCACACCCTCGAATCCTCTAGGCTCCTTATTGAAGCACCATGCCAGACGTGGCCAAGCAGTAGCATGTAGCTCCTTCCTGTCCCATTAAGGCCTTATCCCTCCTGCATGGTCCAAAGAGGGGCTTTGAAGGCCTCAAGCCTCCAAAGATACCACTACACTCACATGGAGATAAACCGTTTTCTTTAGCATTACAAAATGATGACCCACTGACAGTCAGCTCACCAAAAGCAAAACACCAAAAAATAGCTGACCTTCTTTGAGACATATCTGAGGCCAAAAGAATTTTTAAGGTACAGCTCTGCCGTGGCTCATAAATGACTTAGCCCCTGTGAAGCCCTGGTAGGAAACTGACTCACATACACAATTATTTATTTCTCAGACAGTTCCTATGGAGACCAATTTGACAGAAGAGGCATTAGCTCTTATTAGATCATCTTCCTCTCACACTCTCGTTGTGCCCGTCTCTTTCTGTCCGTCAGTGGTGGCCCCAGAGGGAGCTCTCAGAATCAGACCTGCTGTGTCACAAGGCAGCACTCCTGGTCTTGGGTACAGCCAGAGCTTGGCCTAGCACAGGGTGTTTTGCAAGGCATGCCATGATGGGAAGTGGCACAGCAAGGCCTTTGGCAGCACAATACCCCCTCATTATCTGGAGTAACAGAGTTGACTCAGGTTTTAGGACCAATCAAGTTTTCTTCTAGGTTGTGAAGCAGTGACAGAGAAAAACATCTAAATATTTGGGAGACCATATACTCTTTCTTAATATATATTTTATATCACTCAGGAATATGCATGCAATACCATGCCCTACATGCAACAGAAGGGTTTCCTTCTTCAGAGATATTGCTTTTGGATAGCAATCAGATGAGAAAAGTATTACGAAAGAATACTCTTAGGGTCATAGAGGAATTTGATTAATTTAATAGAATTGCAGGGTGACTTGGTAGAGATGTCAGCAATGTGAATGGATGCAGAAGCCTGCTGGAGAAGAGGGACACTCACATACAGAGACCAACTTCACTCCATCAGACTGAATGCTGAAGTGACGCTCAGGTGAGAGACATCATGGTGTCTGCTCTGGAGCCTGTGAGAGCTGAGCTCTGTGCTCTGGACAGCCATGCCTGTGCATAGGAGCTGAGGCTTATGGCTTCACTCTGAGTGTGGTGAGAGCCAGATGACACCATTCAAAGCTGCACAGCTGGCTGGGCATGAGAATCTGCCCTCTCCCTGTGCTGCACAGCTTCATACCATCACTTCATTGCAGAGTGATAGTAAGGGCAGCTATGAGAAAGTGTGGCCCCCAGGGATACCCTCATAGATTTAGTGAGAACAGGACTTTCACTGAGTTTTAGTCAGGCTCATCAACTTCTTATGGAATACATGGAGGACCTGGCAAAGGGATGCTACCATCAGGCCTAAATTGGCCTGACATTCAGTTCCTTTGCTTTGAAATGAGATAACAGATAAAGATAATCAGAGAATCATAGAATAGTTAGGGTTGGAAAGGACTTTAAGATCCAACCCCCCTGCCATGGGACATCTCTCACTAAACCATGCCACCCAAGGCTTTGTCCAACCCAGCCTTGAACAACGCCAGGGATAGAGCATTCACAACCTCCCTGGGCAACTCACATTTATAGGAAAAAATAACAGAGCTGGCAAAAAAAGATGAAAATAATAACTCACAATTCTCTAAATACAGCTTTGGTTACTGGAACCTTGCATGCTGTCATTTTTTCTGACTTATTTAAACAGGTACTATAATTTTCCCAGTAGCTTAGAGTAAAGAAGACAGCTAAGGAGTTGTCAGTGGGGCTTTGTCATTGGTTTCAAAGACGCTAGGATTAATAATCTAACATTTAGGTATAAACATGTAAATTATATGTAGCACATTGTCTAAATGTGCTGCATCTAAGTATAAGCACAAGAAGCTGCTGTGTTTCAATCAAGCATCAGTAATACTAGATGATACACTACTATGAACATACTCATTTTAGTCTAATAGTCAAGCCAGATATTTTACAGTAGATCCACCTAATTATTATTAATATCTGAACATTTCTGTTAATAAAAAGGTAATAAGAAATGGAAATAAAAATTAACATCCATAACCAATTGGAAAACTGTTTTCATCAAATGACAAATTTCCACAAAATGTTTTGTTTAAATATTCAACTCTTTTAACTAATGATCTGACTTTTCTATTCACAGTAGGTAAACTGCATATTACTTCTGTCACCTTAAGTGACTGCAAAGCTTCTCTGTAGCAGAGCTGTTTGTCAGTACTATACTAAGAACAGTAGTGAAGTACTCAGTAATTCTGTTAACTTTTAATTAAGAAACTGAACACTACTTTTTTCTATAAAAAGTACACATCTGGTATAGTTTGTTTTCACACTATTTAATATAATAATAATTTATTAATAAATAGGTGAAACACTGCATTATTTGAGTAATTTTAAGTGTAGCTAGTTTAATTTGAAATAATAGTAGTGTTTTTCCATATGTGCACTGCCTTTTCACACTGAACATATACCGATAGCTGCAAGAGTCCTACAATATTAAATCCACCACTGAACTTGAACAAATAAAAGATGTAAGCTCTGTAGCCATCTGGTATGCACATACCCCAATCAGTAAAACAATTCTCTATTTTCAGGTCTATTAAAATTAATACAAGTTAGGACCTTTAGCAGGTAACAGGATAGGGATCCAAATTTCCAGACAAAACACTTGGTTAGTAGTGGGAGGCTGTCTCTTTTATAGTGCTTGACCAAAGAAAGTACTCTTCTACATTGTAAAACAGTGGAAGAGACACAGGCAATTAGCACAAGCAAAACATTTTCACTTGATAAGTCAATCTACGCTGTTTTTTTCTGCCCTGTCAGCAGTGTCTGAAAACAAAGGAGACACAGCAGCCCCAGGAGACAGCTTGTCTGCCTAACCATTTTTCTGGGGATCTCTTAATTTGTTTTAGAAAGCACATAGCAAACCTTTTAGGTGTCAAAATTTAATATGCCACATAGCATGCTGCAGCCAGTGACACCATGGGACATGTGAAAGTCTATACCAGATCTGTGTCTTTAGGGAACATACTGCTATACTTTGTCTCCACCTCCCTGGTTATCACAACAACCCCCTGAATAGGCAATAAGACCTGGTCTTGTCTCAAGTGATTTGATAAGCAGTTGATAACCACAGTTCATTAAACTCTTGGGATATATAAGACACGAGGTTTCAGCATACCCTGGCGCTTAGAGGCTGACAGCTGCCTGCTCAGCAGCCCAGGAGTCACTGGAAGATGCTCTTGACTGCAAAAATACTTGTTTTTGTTGTGAGTGGTTTACTCAGAGTGGCAACGGGCTTTGACATTGGATTATCCACGAAATGTGTAGTGATACCCAAGGAGGTGGGCATGTGCCACAAGATTGGATACTCTGAAATGAGGCTTCCCAACCTGATGGGACACACCAGCATGGCAGAGGTTATCCTAAAATCCACCACCTGGCAGCACCTTGCACAAACAGACTGTCACCCTCACGTGAGGACATTCCTGTGCTCCCTGTTCGCACCCATCTGCTTAGATACGTAAGTACCACAGCACAGTACAGAACTCCAGCTTTTATTTGCCAGAACAGGGATCAAATGAAATGAATGTTTATCATAATCCAAAGACAATCTCCACTTTTTCTGAAGTAATTCTAACTTTTCTGTACTTACCAGAAAGACAAGTACTGAAAGCATTTTCTACTTGCAGTTCAGTTTGCCTTGGGAAAATGAATGCTGTTGTCAAAGGATATCATGTTTTATTTTGTTATAGTTGAAACCTTATTCTTGTTAATTTAGGGTTGAAGCACCTATTGTGAATAGAATCAGCCTCATGCTGACACTTTTCCCAGGTTGTAATAAAAAGAACTTTAAAAACTGTGACTTAATCCTGTGAGTTCAGTGAAGTCCATACTACAAACCATTCACATACTTGCACAGCTGCCATTTCTTGAATTATGTTACTATTGAAAGATGCTAAATATCAGTGCGGATGTTGCACTTTGCACAAAAACCACTGTTGCAACAGTTTCTGTTATCGAGTGAGTCTCAGTGATTCAGCCTGGTATTTCTCCCGCCACAGGTTTATCCATCCTTGTAGGAGTATGTGTGTTGCCGTCCGTGACAGCTGTGCCCCTGTGCTCGCCTGCCATGGACACCTCTGGCCTGACAGTCTGGACTGCGATCGATTCCCTGCAGATGAGGACATGTGCCTGGCATCTCTCACAAAGGAATACAAATACTTGCACAAAGGTAGCTAGAAAATGCTGGAGAGGAGCTTGGCCCTATTCTGCGTTCCTGGGAATCATGTATGTGCAAGGGACGCTGTTCCCAGGCAGTCTGTAATTTTATATGTGATCATGTCTATCTGTACTGTTCATGTAGATGGCAGGGGAAAGGGTTAGTACTTGTAGCATGAGCTGCAGCAGACCTCAGATGGGCTAAATCAGCATCACTTCAAAAAAAGAAAGTGTAGATAGTCTATGCTTAGATAGTGGATGAAGGCAGTTATCACCCTGAGCTGTTATGGGCAGTATCATACCCATGGCAGCACACTGATTAATTTTGAAGCCTCTTTATAGACTTATCAATGGCCCTTATCACAAATAATTTTACATATACAATAAACTGATACTCAGATCAGCTTAGAGAAGCTGGAATTATTTATTATCTGTTTTTTTTTAGGGAAATCAGAGATATCATGATAATAGTGTTCAGCTATTCAGATACTCAGGCTTATTAACTTCTACGGAAAATAATAGGACTCGGTGCTAGCACACCTAAATTCATGTATTCACAATCCTAATGCAGCTGCATCCAGAATCAGATAAAATCAGCCACCTAACCCCTTTCCGACCCACTGCAGCAGTATTAAAAATAACACTGTATTTGTTGCTGTATTTGATGTTGATAATTGAGCTTGCCAGTTCAAACAAGACTGAATGCACATGGAAAATGGAACTCTTTTTCATCCCTAGCCATGTTTTCAGAGAAGTGTGTAGACTTTCTGTGTTATCACTGACCAGCTGTGTTTTTTCCCTGTCATCCCTGTGGTTAAACAGTGGGCTTTCAGGCTTTGACAGCAGAAAATTAGACTAAAAGGTTTTAAAACACAATCATGACACTGTAATCTCTCAGCAGTCCTACCAAAGCCTGCTTGCCAGACCTGCCCAGCAGTGGAGGAATTCTTTACGCACAAAAGAGTTCTTGAAGTTTTCTGTGACAGTAACTTCGGTAAGTCCTTGCCAATATGGCTGCTATTAAAGAGCATAACAACTCTCCTTCTAAAATGCTTTAAAATTTGGATTACAATAATGACAGTTTCTGATGAAATTTCAAAGGATTAAGAGTTCAGCTCTTAACTTTGAATTGTTTTTCAGAACATATTCTTTCAAATCAAAATGTAAGGAGGATTTATTTTGCATGAAAGATTCATCAGTGATCTAGTTTACAACCAAACAGCTCTTCTGTTCTTGTTTAGTTGGCTACATTGTAGTACGACATGCTTTATGGAAAATATTTCTGGCAAAAGCAGCCAAATAAGTAGGTTTGCCTTTTATTAGTGGTTAAACCCAAACTAAAGCTTTGGCATTTTACTAGTGAACAGTGTGTCCTTGGTATTTGTGTGTATGAGTTTTTCATAATACAAAGCTTACTGAAAGGCAGACTCAGAAAATCAAATCAGGAAAAAAAATTCTTACTTGTGATACAAAAACCAACACCAACCACTTTCAATATCTAATTACCCAGAAAGCCTGACACACATGATGATGGTAAAAATAAATTACTCCCGTATATTTTTCCTAGTTGCCTAATTCAATGAGAAAGATCTTTACTACATACCTTTATCTTTAAACTGTGTTTTAAAATGTATACTGCTGCGAGAGAAGGCCTTGCCATACTCTATCAGCATAAATTATGACAGTATTTTTAAGGAATCATCCTGCTTTCATTGGTAGTATTTCTTTTGGCATTCAAATAAATGAAGTGACTCACGTTTCCCTTTTTTTCTTAGCAGTGAAAGTAAAGCTGTCCAAGAAGAGAACAGTATTTGGTGATCAAGAGTATAACATTGAATGCCAAGTGGAATTCATTGCCCAGGGCTCACTCTTGCCTTATGAAACTCAGAATATGATACAGCAGTGGCTGCTTATCAATGAAAACTGTACACAGAGGATGACTCCAACCCATCGTCCCATGGTGTACCTCCTTGTGGGGAATATTGAAGAGGGCATAATTTTAGTAAAACAGGTTTATCGCTGGCAGAGGAGGGACTCCCAGTTGACTTTGGCCACTCAGAAATGGAGATACCATAAATGCTTGTAAATACTTATCACATTATTAGTGAAAAGATGATTGTACTCTCACTACAAACCTACCTTGTAAATAGGAATGTATTATAAGTGGAATGTAAAGTCTTGATGTCTTTTAAAATGGTATTATAAATTGAACTTAAAGCCCAGTGTTATCAGGCCTCCTTTCTGTAGTGATACAGCTAATCACATGAAGTTTGAACTTAGCTAATCATGTATAAATGCTCCTTTGAGTTATTGCAAAAGAATTTTTTACTATGTGCAAAACCTAGCATGAAACAGTTGTAATCCATCTGACTATCTTAAATATCTATTTCTATACCATCTATTCTGCCATTATCTCCAGTTACCTAAATTTCCCCTTGCTTAATGTTTCATTAACCCACATCATTGTCTCCCATTAGAGTATTTTAAGGAAAGGCAGCCCTCTGCTGGTCGCTTTTGCCAGAATCAAAGTAAAATAAATAGGAATAAGTAACTAAACACGATGTGGCTGGCCCCAGCCACAAGATTTGACCACTGTATGTCATTTTACAAAGACAGAGCTGATAGTGTTCAACTGGAATCACAGTCACATACCTGCTACTGAAAGATTTTGTTTTCAGACACATTACAAAAGCCAATGTATAAACTTTATCAGTTGTCTAAGCAGTCTGCAGGGAACTAATGGAATGATAATATTCGAGAAATGAGAAATATTACAGGTGCCACATGATTAGCATCCTTATTATCAGTGCAGTACACTAATACTCAAGGCTACATGAAGATGGCCAGACCTTGACTTAATTTTAGTTTTATAAATGTGTATAATAGACAAAAAAACAGGTAATTGGTAATACTCAAATTAGAAGCTATTTCAGCAATACAGTGTTTATTATGGCAATATTTTCTTGAAACAAATACGACAATGCTTATGGCCAGTAGCTTTCTTAAAGTCCCATCTGTACTGCTCTGGGGTCCTGCTATGTCCTCCGTAAGTGCAGGTTTGTATGCATGCTCCTGAAGGATCTTGCTACATCACTTTCTACCATGAACTGTAAAACTAGCAGAAAGTGAGGGGGAAAAAAAGTTGACACAATCTATGTTCAGTTTATACTGTATAATGAAGTCACTGCTTAGCAAAAAGTAGGTTGCTCCAAAGCTCAGTTCATTTGATCCTGCTGCGTCTGCGCTGGTCCCCGCAGCAAAGGTGGTAAATATTTAAAGAAAGCTGGCTGCTAGACACATGCCGGCTGTTGCTGGAGGGCCCTCCCGAGGCTCCTCCTCAGCAGCCCGGTGGGCTGAGACCCCCCCGACTGACAGGCTGAGATAGCCGAGCTTGTTCAGCCTGGAGAAGAGAGGGCACCGGGGACACCTTAAAGCAGGTCCCAGTACCTAAAAGGGGCCTACAAGAAACCTGGAGAGCAACTTTTTACAAAGGCATGTAGTGACAGGACAAGGGGGAATGGCTTTAAACTGAAAGAGTAGAGATTTAGGCTAGACATTAGGAAGAAATTCTTTACTATTGAGGGTGGTGAGGAACTGGCACAGGTTGCCCAGAGATGGCTGCCCCATCCCTGGAAGTGTTCAATGCCAGGTTGGATGGGGCTTTCAGCGCCCTGGTTCTAGTGGGAGGTCTCCCTGCCCATGGCAGAGGATTGGAATTAGATGATCTTAAGGTCCTTTGCAACCCAAATTGCAAACCATCATTCTATGTTGGCCCGCTCAGAACTGGCAGAAGCAGCATTGGCACCTGGGCTTGGTGCAGAGAGGTTTGGGCTCTGGTGCTGCCTGCTGGGAATGGGATTCTGGTTGCTCTGCAAAAAATGAAGGAGCAACCATTTTAGTTAAGAGTTTTTAATTTTATTTCTCCTTATATTAAAGGACACCCTACTGTGCAGGGGTTGTGGGGGTTTTTTGCTTGCTTTTGTCGTTGTTTTGGTAGGTCGGCTGGTTTTATATTTTATTTCTCTTGGATTTGTTACATACTAAAAGCTTAGCTCCCGTGGTTGAGCCAGCCTTGCCATGACAACACGATCCAGCCCGCCAGGCACGCTTCAGAGGGCGCTGGCAAAGCGAACGTTTCCTTGCCGTGTACTTGAGGGCCTCCCGGGCCGCACCGGTGTGAGGAGCAGCGGCACTCCTGCCGCCAGAGCCCAGGCACAGGGGTTCGGATCCCGCTCCCGCCGCTCTCAGAGCCGGCCGCAGGGCGGGGACTTCCGCCGG
>JAOEHX010069377.1:0-13113 GCA_025448015.1 Bolborhynchus lineola
GTCTGTTCTGTACAGTACAAAACGGATGAATGAGCACCTCAGATTTAAAAGCCAGCTCAGACTATTGCCAAATTTTAAAACAACTCCCAAGTTGCTTGGTGTTTGGAGTGCTGCTGTTTCTGTTTTGAGGTTTTTTGTTTTGCTTTTCAACATTTGTTTCTCTGCGCTTCCTGTGAGAAGTCAAAAGGAGAAGCAGAAATAACACAATAACGTGAGAAAGGTCAGTCTTTTGTCAGTTCTAACCTGACTTTAAGATCAGAGAAGCCAGGGAGTGATAAGCATTGGGTAAGTACTGGAGTGAGTGGGTATTTCAGACCTTTTCTGTTTTGCTTATGATATTCTGCAAAATGGAAAAGAGTAAAGACTAAAACTACTACAATAAAAATATGAATATTCACATGCATGCATGAGTTAGTTCTGTAGAAGAACTATGATTTGTGTCTTCTTGTCACATCTGAGACTCATTTCACGGGTGACAACTTAATAAATTTACCACAGGAAGTAATTTCATGAAAGTCTAGATGCCTACTATCCTAAGAAATAAGAACTGCTAAAGCTAAGTACATGACCTGGTAAACAGTGAAATCTAAATGCCATGTATGTGCCTTGGTCCTAAAAGGCATTCTCCAACATGGGGCATTCTTCAGACATGAATTTGTCTCATTAAAATGGGGTTATAGTTTCACTTGAAGACCACCCTGCCTTTTCTCTTTGCTAGAGGGTACATTTTTTTTGCAAGGAAACCATGGGGAAACTTGACTTGGTTTATTTATCCTCCTGCTCGCAAATACATGTGACTACCCCTGTATTATTTATTGTTACTAAAAATTCTGAAGAACTTATTAAGTGCTACAAATCACTCATTAGTAAGGAGGGAGTTTCACCTGTAATGCAAAATTTGAAAAATTTTAGGCTTAAAGTTAGCATTTGCAGGTCTACATTTTCTCATATGCATATTATTAGTCATTTCTGTATAAAGTGTAAAATGAGGAACAGTTTAGTCAAATGAAAATGTATTGCAGTACTTGATCTGAAAATCAACTCATCAATTAACTTAAATACATAATAAAAAATTCTACTGTATGAGCCACAAACACTTTTTTTGGTGAAAACTTTCCAAATTGTGAGTAACCAAGCTGAGTGTTAAATGAGCATGCCCCAGAAATAAAGGTGTTGCCTTTACAAAAGTGGGGGATTTAGCTTAATTCCCTAAATAATCCCAGTCCAAGGAGTTCTTTAAAAAAAAAATCTACAATAAAATGTGTTGAGTGAAGAAACCTACACTGAAATAACAGTGCATGGGAGAGTGCAGGGGAGCAGTGTGTATGGAGACAGATAATTATTAGCCTATCTACACTTTACTGAACAGATTTTACTAACCTAAAAATGTCCGGTTTAATTCACAGTGTGCAAAAGCAGAACAAAACAAGAGAGACCCCATTCCACCAATGTGATTTTGTATATTTGCACCTTGTAATGGCTCCCCCAAAACTGCCCCTTGGAGTTTGCTTTGTTTGTTTACGTTTTCTGGTTGGCTTTTCAAAAGAGCAGTAAAAGACATAACCACAGTGACTAATGCTATTAACTGTGCTTTTGTACGCTGCTGCTGTAGCCCTGACACTCAGTTTTTCTAACTACACTGTAGAATTTAAGCTGGATCATTTAAATAATGATAAAGCTGTCAAGACTGATGTGATTTTCTTCTTGAGCAATTCACCTTCTATTACAGATTTTATTGTACTTTATAGTGGGCATCTGTAAATCTGTGGATCAGCTTAGCTCCCAAATTTACACCCATTGCACGTACTACATGGTTTTAACTGACTTACTTTAGAAGGATTCACAGTAGTTGCTAGGAAACCTTTATGTGTTCTTTTCACTTCTTATATAGCATTAGCTTTTCAATTGATAAGGCTGTACCTTTAGGTACAGAGGGATTTAAGCAGAATCAAACAGTGACAGTAGGACTGCAGCAAAGATAAGCAGAAAGAAAAAAAAAAAAAAAAAAGAGTGGGGGGTACGCAAATCCTTGTTCTCTGTACAGGTAATACAGAGGATTAGAGCAGAAGAAAGGACATAGCATATTTTCCATGAATATTTTTAAAAGATATTCTGCATCATATTAAGAAAAGCTGCAAAACAAGACTTCTTACTATAGCTTAAAGTTTATAGATTTGTAAATGACTGTACCAGAGAAGCCATTTCATTGTGCTACTTCTATTATACAGCATGTCTTCCCGGGGATAATTTCCAGCAGTAATACTGTTTTACTGTTTGAGGGATGGGTAGCTCCTGTACAGCTTTAAGGAAGTAAATGTTTTTTCCAGAAGTATATCTATTGCAAACACATTCCCACCAAGATCACAAAGTTAAGAATCATACTTTTTCCTGCTGAAGCAGAGTCTGATGGATGTCCTCAGGTTAGCAGACACATAGGTGAGGAGAGAGCAATCAGAGACATGTAGAAAGTGGGGAGATAAAAGGAAACTTCACCCTTATCTACTGTAAACTACATTGTCTTATTCCTTCTCAGCTACACTGGAATAAAACAGTTATGTCTTTCATTAGAAAGCAATCTTTTCCTAACCAACTTGAGCATACAAATGTGTACTTGATGAGCAATAGTAATTATATTACTTTCAGAAAGAAACTTTTCTACTATGCCATTTTTCTCCATCCCCCCTCCCCCGAGAATCCATCTCTTTTCAAAATTTTCAGTTCTTACTTGAGCAGTCAAACTGTGAAGAGCCCATTCATCTGCAAATCTTCCTGTTCCCACAGCACCCAGGTGCTCCCCTGTCCTTAAAGCCTGCTGGTGGCTGTTCAGACAAGATTACAGTACACTCCTGGCATGACAACTCATTAGCTTGAACAGCACCACAGCTGTCTTTTAATAGGCCATATAGTAAATTTATAGATACTGGAACACAAGTTTTTTCCATCTCAATTGAAAGATGAAAGACAATTAGAATTGTCTTTTCTAAGTCTGCTATACTGTTTTGTAGAGATTAGAGAGTCTCATAATATGACAGGCTCACTTCGGAAAAGAATCTAACTTATTTCTTCCAACATCATTACTCGTATCTCTTTGGTTAACAAATCTGGGTTTGCATTATCACTGTCTTGGGTAGAGTGAGACTTATGAAACATTTACTTTCTACCAGTCAATATGAAAAAAGGAGAGAAAAGTGTCTCCCAGCATCTTGCTTTCAATCCAGCCAAATCACAGAACATAAAAGTATGCAAATATACAGACATGAGAAGCCTATCGTACCCTCATGCCTAATACTGTCCGTGAAAGCAATTATTTTAAATAAGGCAAAACTCCCCCAATAATAACTCATGAGTGAGTTTTAAGTTCATGAAGTTTAAAAGCAAACAGACCACTGAAAGAAATAGGGACTGACCACATTCTGTAAATTATTACCTTCAACCAGTAACCCAGTACCAAATCCTTCTTGCAAGGTGCATTTGCCTAAAGCAAACATAATCTCAGAGGGATTTGAAAACATCCTGAGGTACAAGAGAATCTGGCACCTCCAGCCATAAGGTGTTTCCATTAAAAAACATATTTTCAAATTCTTACCGTAGGTTGTTTGGTTTAATCTTTTAGCACTTTTCTTATTATCCCTTTTTTTCACTACTGTCAAAAAAGTGTCTAGTAGTCAGTATTGTCTTAATGCCAAAACATTTATTTATATATTGCAACTAAGTCATCTCTCAATCTTTTTGATAAGTAAAACAGATTGACTAATTTAAACCTTTTATTGAAAGGCACTTGATCCAGTCTTTCCTTTTATTTTGTAACTCTTTTCTTCCAACATTTACATAGGGACAGTAGTCTTACGATTGATACTAAAATCTCTCAGTGATGCATGAAAGGTGAACCCCCTACCTCTTTCCCAAGAAAAACTCTCCATTTATGCATTACAGTCTTGCATAATCTCTGTTATCCACAAAATCAGACACAAACCTTCACAGTGTTAATGGTAAAGGAAGGCTAAGTTTTAAAAGGACTTGCAGAAGTACAGAACTGTGTAAGACATCTTCTGTTACAGTACAGCCAGGTATTCAAAAGTTTCAATCAGTGTTACACTGGCTACTACTACTTCTCTTTGAAGCATATCTTTCTCCTTGGTGAAATCCTTTGAAAGAACAGAAGCAACTGCAAAGATACCAAAGTAACAAAAGAACCTCCAAACCAAATAAAAACCCACCATATAACCCTGATATCTTCAAAAACTAAAATAGCATCTCTCCACACATGATATGCTCTTATTTACTCTCTTCAGCGTCATTTTCAAAATGATAAAGAAAACATTACAGCGTACAGGTTGAAGTTCATCCCTACCATCACAAATGTCTTTGCATTATGTATTTCCTGTTATTCTTTTGTATATTTCATAAAATGTCCTATGAATTAAGCTACGTACCACAGATTTATGGAGCTAACAATAAATGAGAAAGAAAGGAGGGGTAGAGGAGGAACAGAGAATTAAAAGTATTTCAAAAGATTCCAAATAACTCTTGGCTTGAAAAGGAATTTGCAATCCCAACAGTTGGAAATCAAGGAAACAAAATTTCAAGAACAACTTCTAAAAGCTACTTTAATCTTTTGGTCAAATAATTTGGATCTCATTGATCTGAAGAGATCACTAATGAAATATACAGATAAATCTACATTTGAAATACTGCACAAATGTAGTAAAAAAAAAGTACTGCAAAGCAAAATAGAAAATTCAGATTACAACAAAAGGAGTTTTGCATTGGGAAGTTCAATTTATGTACTTACAGGAAAATTAGACTGCTTCTTTTTCTGAAACACACACACACAAAATCAGACTAGCTAAAAGTACATAGAAAAGACTGATTTCACTTAGAACTGTCTTTGCAAAGGCACTCTAAGAAAATATACAGACCGAGATTAGATTAACTCTCATCTACTTTATTCCCATCTTCCTTAGAAGGAGATGTAGGAGGCTAGGAAATACCAAATTTTTCCAAGAGGAAATATCTGAGGATTGCTGCTGTTCACCTCAAACAAGCAAAGAAAGACAAAGTGCTAAGATTTTGTGTGGAACTAACTTATATTATGCAGCTAAATGCAAGAAAAATCCGACATCCGTATGTACAACTGAATTTGCTATTTGGTCTACTGTTCATGTGGAAGTAAGTTAAGGTTAAAATACAACTGGTGAAGAATGAGTGTTCTATTTAACTTCTGCTCACCAAAACTAAATCATGCATTCCTACTATGTTATTTTTTAAAAGAAAGTTGTGTAGAACAGAATAGCTTAAATTGGTTTTAAAATTCTATTTGAGGAGAACATGACTATTAGACTATTCTCAGGACCGAGTTCTGCACTTTACCTATCACACCTTACACACCAAACGAAGAAAACAAAACACAAATTGTATGATTACATATGATGACAGCTCTCACTTCAAGATGCATCTAAAAGCTCTCACTCAGCCAGTCACACTATTTTATCAAGACAAACACATATTAATGCCCAGGGGTTAGCAATCACTCCATCATTACAACTTATTTACTAGCTGAGTTCACTAACCCATCAGTAGGATTAGTTTCCTTCCAACTGCCTATTCAGTCTCTTAGAAGGACAAATTATGATTTTTTAATTATTATTATGATTAACACTGATTTTTTTAAAAATTACAGGTAATTTTACACCATAACTTTGTGTATCAAAATTTAACATGTCTTTTCATAGTTTTTAGACACCAGAAGTTGGTCAGCAAATTTCTCATCTTTCACAACATCCGTCTCACCACCAAAGAATTAATGGCCAATAAGCGTGTGGCTAGAGTCTTGCATTCTCCACAGCTGAAGCCTTTCAGATATAAAGAAGTATTCTCATCCTTTAGAGAAATGCTAGTTGTGTGTACAAAAAAATAAGACAGTAAAAACATAAAGGCTTCCTTAACAACCAGAGGTTAAAAGCACACAAAACCAGGCTATTGGCATAGGTAGGTTTCCCTTACACCACAAAGGCATGTTCCCCCTATGGCTGTCTCACCAATGCTGCTACATTTCACTGCCAACATATCAGATTGTATTTAACTATGGTTCCAAATCAAGACCAAAGTCCTTTTCAAGTCCTGAGAAGGCTGACAGAATAAGACACACACTGAAAGAAGTGATACAGTTCTCATACCCTAATTCCTGTTTATGATCAAACTGCCCTTCAGCTTGTGAGCATCTTATCAGTCCCTTCAACACAGCATCTCATTGTCAAGTGATACTAATGACCTCATGAGTTTTTTCTTCATCTTCCAACTAGTGTTCCCTCATTCATCATACTTTCATGTCTGTATAACTACACCAAGCTGAAGATTTTTTCCTCCTCAATAAAGTAAGAAGTCAAAAGGCAGCTTCTCTGCTGTTTGGTCTTTTTTAACTAAAAGAGGATTCCAAAACTAAACCTATCCTCCTTGTCTTCTATCCTCCTCCTTTTCCCCTCTCCTCCCTTCAAAAATCAGTATGCTTGAGTGCTTCTTCTAGAAAAGCCTGTCTTCCACACTTCAACACCAGGAGGGTTGGCAAACCTCACCCTCTGCAGTGAGTCAGAAGGAATCAACCACCACTGTTCTATAAGTTAAAAAAAACTGTACATGGCTTTTATTTTTACAACAGCTGAAAAGGTATCCCTTGCTTTTTCTTCTTTTGTTGCTCAGCAAGTCAGCATCCCTACTGAAGTGCTTGTATACTCAGAGAGGTAGCTTCTAAACACACATGGGATTTTTGAGGGGGAAAAAGAAAAAATCCGACAAAACCTGTTGATGCACATCCCCAAACAGTATTGCTGTCATGAATCTGAGACATAGTAACAGACTGTAGTGACATATATGGTAAGGATTTGAAAACTAATGATTAAACAAGTTTGTTCTCCTATGCCAAATGTAGTCTTGAGAAGGAAAGGGTTTATATGGGTAGTAATGTTTGTTTTGGATCAATACGCAGTAGATTGCCAAGCGCTGATTATTTTGAACAAATGCACAGCTCTACCCCGTGTAATAAAAATCTGTCTGCCCTTTGTTACTCATGAAACTAGTAAAGGTTAAACCTTTTGCCTGAAGGAAAAAAAAATCCTTTTCATCCAATGAAAATTAATAGGACTGAACATCCCTCTCCTTGCAGGCAGATGTAAGTTTTCAGCTAAGAGGCATAGAGATTTAAGAAGAATTGATGATACAAAGTTTTTGTCACCAACATAAACACATTTTAAAAGTGGGTAGCAGTAGCCTCACACTGAGAATTGCACGTCTGAGGCGATGCCAGTGGTACTTAGCACAGCTGCTCATGGCTGTGCGCCTAATTGAATGTTGTTTGTCTCAAGATTTTCCAGTGGACCATTTCAAGTGGCAGCACACAGCTGATATGCCATATAACCCACACTAACACCTCACCTGCAAAATACATAATTATATTCAAATCTGCTGATTAGATGCAAAATAAAACACATGCCAGTGGTTGCATTTCAGAAGTAACTGTGCCCATCCTCAGTGAAGAAGATGAGTGGCTTGTTATCTAGAATGAGTGCTGCATCCTAAGTCTCCCCAAAAATTATTGGTAACATGCGTAGGAACTAAAATTTCATATGATCATTTGCTGATGAGGCCTTTCTGAGGCTAGGTAAATCTGTTGGTTTCACATGCATTTATTGTACATCTTAGCTCATATAAAAGGATGTGATGCTAAAAAGGAAAATCTTCTGATAAATTACTTCTTACATATATAGAATGAGCTGTCAAATTGCGTGGTTTATAAAATTAAAGGATGTTAATCTAGTATCTCTTACTTCATGCTTAGGGCATGATTTCTTTAAGCCTTGCTACCCTTGTATCAATCTTTTTTTCCTGAAGCACATTTGTTCCAGATTTATTTATTTTTTAATAAATAGTGTTCACTTTGCAGGGAAGTTTATGTTTGTATTAAACTAATTTACATCCATTTGAAAATGCTAATCCAAACCATTTCATTTTCCCACTGGGAGTGCAGTCAAGCACAGTTGCAGCCAAATAACTATTTAGAAAATATGTTTGCATTATTGTTGTTTCTTCAGGTGATTACATGCAGTGGCCCATCTGTGAGGTCATCACAGTCATTTCAAATGCAGTGAACTAAGCTTTGTTCTACCAGAGCAGATAGCAGTTAAAAAACTCCAAATAGAACCTAAACCTTGAATTTAGGAATAAATTCTTAAGACTTTTTTAAAATGCTGCATTTGTGTAGCATAATCAATTAAACTCACAACCAAAATGAGACATCAAGCACAGTTTGGGGGTTTTTATCTTAGAAAATACAAGTAGATAGTGTAGCAGTATGTAGTCTTGCTAAATTCCATGTGTTCTGAGATTACATTAATTATAATAATTATTGTTTCAGATATGCTATCCCAAAAAAAAAGAAATAACCAACCTTGAAAACCCATCTTATGTTAAAATGATACTTAATGGACAAAATCTATCTCTTGAAAGAAATTTATGACAAAGGAAAAGCTTAGGTAGGCAGGCTTATAGTGAAGGTGAGAAATTAAGTCTGTCCCTTTGCTCCTCCAGGCTTTGTGCACTTTGTGAAGAAGGGTCCGTCTAAGGAAAGTAGTGATCTGAATATCTAATGGAAGTCTGTATGTGTTCTATAAAATAGTAAGAATGAAACCTGCTTAGACAATCATAAAGCTGATGCTTCCTATGTTTACAGGCTACACAATCTACTTGCAATCTTCACGTAGTCTTTTAAACATGAGATTCTAGCTACAGAGAAAGGTAGGAATAGATTTTGTTACCTACATACATCCTATAATTAAACAGTTGAAGCTTCTGAACTTTTTTCCTTCAGTACTGTAAAATCAGCTGCTGCTAGTAACTTTTCCTGGCTAGCAGTAACTTAGGTAACATGCTGCCACTGGGAAGACCTCAAAGGAATATGGTGGAGGAAGTTACTATTACCTTTCTTCTCCATCAGCATCAACCCTGAGCTGAAGCTGCAGGCTTTGGAGCTGGTCAGGTACTCTGCCAATGGGATGCAGAGTACTCATCATCAAAGCAGTTTTGAGGCTGGTCAGATTTGGAAATAAAAGCCACCTCGTTCCTCTGCTTTTTCTCTTGCATACTTCCTAGCCCCTAAAGCTAGGAGGTGTATGTTCTTTACTTCATGGGCATGGGCTTATTCACCCCCTTTTTAATTTTTACATTAAGGGAACTCTTAGAGGTTTTAGACATTTAAACCTCTTTATCAAACTAATTAGTGTTGTTTTAATCTCTTTCATATCTCAGAGAATCCTGAAAAGTGCTTAAGAAAGAACAATAAAGGAAAGGCTCCTTCCTCAGAGGGCTTGAAGTCATTCTCATTAAAATAGCTCAAGAAAGCAGCTACCCTTAAAACAGACTTTAAAAACCACACTTTAGGATCTTGTAAATGACTATACCCATGATTTTTATATCAAATCAGTTCTTCTCTTGAGGGTTTCTCTTACCTTGACAAAGTAATTGATGTGTTTTCAGGAGCATAACTCTTCACAGTTTGTTTTTATGAAGCACTGTCACAAAGAAAACAAGACTGACTTAGCACAAGTTTGGTAAACTAATATGAGAAATAACTGCTCCAAGAAACTGACTTTACAAACAACAGGCTTTTGTATAGACATCAGACACCACGAAATGCAGTGAGGCCATATGATAGACACTGATAATGTGCAGTGTTAAGCCCTTAGAGGGCAAATGACTGGAGGGTTTCTGTAATAAGATGCAATTAGAGGGGCATTTTAAAGTTCTTATTAGTAGAAGTGAATTTTAAGAGAGAATCTGACCAAGAATTATGACTCAGACCTTTGAGAAAGCACTGTATTTAATCTTCTTATGAACAAATATGAAGTCCTGATTTATTATCTAACACCCAAATTCTGTTAACAAAGCAAATAAAATACACATTTTTAAAAATCTCATATATTATTTTCAACTCTCATATGTCTTTTTAATTTTAAAATTAAATATTCTGGATATTAAGTTGCAGAATGCTGTCTTTAGAAACTCATTTCACTATATTAATAAGATAAACTACTGATTACACCAGTCCAGGTGTTCAGAACTGCTTAGACATCTCTATGGAGCACGGCACCGTGCCATATCATCATATTTTATCTTTTGTCTGGCTCATTTTGTTAGCAGAACATTTCAATAACATACAAAAAGAAAGGAAGCTTCTATGTTTCACTTCATTCATTGCTGCTCTTATCCACATCAAAATTACAGTTTTTATTTGAAGGTGTTATGTGGGTGGTGATGAAGAGCCCAAAGAACCTTCCTTATTCTCTTTTTTCCCACTCGTGGTAACAGGTCTTATTGGGGTTTAGCTAGAAGAAGAGTTTGAGCGGCCTCACTTTAACAGTATAATTACAATGCCATAGCTATGCTGACAAAAATTCCCCATGTGGATACTCTATTCCAAGGATAAAAAATATTTCATTCTAGAACAATTACTCTGTTTTTTACTTCTATCTGAACAAAGTTGTTTTCCTTTTCAGAAGGAGAGATAACATGGGAAGTATGTCAAGATATCTACAAAGTTTTGTTTCTTCTTGTAGGGATCCAACCCTCTCAGGGGATCCTGACATCACATTCACAAACTGGTTTGGGTTCAAAGTGACCCTAAAGCTCATCCAGTTCCAGCCTTCTGCCATGGGCCGTGACACCTTCTGCTAGACCAGATTGCTCCAACCCCATCCAACTTAGCCTTAAACACTGCCAGGGATGGAGCCACCACAGCTTCTCTGGGCAACTTCAGCCAGTGCCGCATCACCCTCACAGTAAAGAATTTCTTCCTAATTTCTAATATCAATCTAAAAGGAACAGCACCAACTCCAACTCACCAAGCCTCCTCTGTACTTCAGTCAACGAAAGAGCATGATCTGCCATCTAGTCCAGTCAAAGATCCTTCTCCACAGGGAAGAAGGAGACTGAAAAAGGGATACTATGAGATATCACAACAATGTCATCTAAGCAGCTAATATACAGGTTAGTATCAGCCTGAACTGAGAAGATAAATTTTCAGTTGGGTAAATGTCTAGACAAAAAAATCAACACATTCGTTAGCTATTTTTTCAGATGGACAATTGAAAAGTACACTTTTTTTTTTTAATTTTTGACAAAAACATCTTGACAGGGAAAGCATAGGCAGCCCTGATTACAGAGTTCACTAGTGAATAACATTTAGCTTAGTGGCATCAGTAAGATTACTAGCATCACAGAAACTATGTCCTTTTTTAACATATACAAATGCTTTTCAAGCTCTTCCACAATGGACCTAAAAGGCTGAATACAGAGAAAGATTGAAAATCTGTCTATATAAGTTTGAAAATCTGTCTATATAAGTTTCTCAGAGCAGAATGTTTTCTAGACTTGCAATTTCCATGCATTCACTTCAAGTATCAAAAGGATGTCATGCATTAAAAATGCCAAAGTATGTTATTCAGTACAAGTGAAAAGAAATAGCTATGATGTTCTATTATTTTCTCTAGCCTTTCTTTTCTCTCTTAGAAAGAGTAAAGCTCCTTCGTGGTGTTAGATAAAAAAAACCTCTGATTCTAGCTGATCTAGAAATAGAATAAAAAGTTTTCTACTGCTGCCATGATATATCACATGGATTCTCTAGACCTGCCTGATCACAAGTAGCATCAAGAACACATTTTGCATCACCTGCATGGAAAGAAATTCTCATTGTTACTAGCAGAATCCTACCAATGCCTGAATACCATCAGCTAAATTGCCAGCATCTGAACTTTAAAAATCACCAAGACAGAACTATTTTTAGCTATAAAGTTATTTTGTAGCATTTGATTTTTCTTCAGAGTGCAATTTTTAAAAAGAAAGTACATTGGTTACTGCTTTTCAGAATTACACTTCAAGTAGTAAATTGTCACAGGTTGTAAAGACCATCTGAACTTCCCCTTTTAAGGTATGAAAATACTCCTGGATAACTTTTAAACAACAGACTTAAGAGCAGACACTTAGCTATTGTAAATCAGTATCACTTTATTGAAGTTAATGGAACTATGCCAAGGTACCTACTTCCATCTGACATGGTCTATTTTTTACTTCCAACTCTTCTTTCATGGAGTTAAGAGAACAAAAATGTTTCAGCAGAGATCTTCCTGGATACAGACTGACCTCCTTGAGCCTGACTGATACCATAAACCAGAAATTTAGCTGATGAAGCAAACACTGCATCATATTCCCTCCTCCAACAACAATCTGTAATAATGATCTATAGGTGCTCACTGTTGCCAGCACATTTTAAACATTTACCCTTGTGCCTCAACAGTTGAAATCCCAGGAAGTAAATTAGCTTGCAAATTTGACTGAATCAACACCTGCTAATTCAAAACACATTCTAAGTACAGGAAGGAATTCTTCACTCTCATTTGGAGCAGATAAAAACAAAACACAGAAATCATGGCCAAATAATTTCAGGGCTCTGCAGGAATACAGAATTAAGCCATAGCATGTGCTTGCAGTTCCATCCTGTTTTCTGCTAGTTCCAGTACACAAGCAGACCTAGACTAGAAGTACATTTATCATTTGCCATGCTTCTGATGAAAAACAGTCAAATCTAGCCACACATCTTCTCTCAGGCAATGTGAAACTAATTGAGAAATGGGAATTAATATCACAGTATCATTAACAGTTTCTGCTTTCCTTTGTTTTTTTATATGCCAGTACATTGATACACATAATAGGGTGATACACTGAATGCAAAACAGTGGGATATATAGCATCCAAAACAAGTAAGTTTCTTCTGATGCTACAAATTCTGTAAAAACTGGTTTTAGCCTAGCCTTGCAATCAGAAGATACATGTTTATATATTATAAATCAAATCAGGAGCCTGCCGTGTGAGCTCGCAGCCCAGAAAGCCAGCTGTATCCTGGGCTGCATCAAAAGGAGCATGACCAGCAGGTCAAGGGAGGTGATCCTGCTCCTCTACTCTGCTCTCATGAGACCTCACTTGGAGTACTGCATGCAGTTCTGGTGTCCTCAACATAAAAAGGGCATGGAACTGTTGGAACAAGTCCAGAGGAGGGCCACGAGGATGATC
>JAOEHX010069382.1:0-16529 GCA_025448015.1 Bolborhynchus lineola
TACTCCAAGTGAGGTCTCACGAGAGCAGAGTAGAGGGGCAGGATCACCTCCCTCGACCTGCTGGTCACGCTCCTTTGCTCCTTTTGATGCAGCCCAGGATGCGGTTGGCTTTCTGGGCTGCAAGTGCACACTGCCGGTTCATGTTCATTTTCTCATTGACCAACACCCCCAAGTCCTTCTCTGCAGGGCTGCTCTGAATCCCTTCTCTGCCAACCTGTAGCTGTGCCTGGGATTGCTCTAGCACAGGTACAGCAGCTAGCACTTGGCATGGTTAAACTTTGTAAGGTTGGCATTAGCCCACCTCACAAATGTGTCAGGGTCCCTCTGGAAATTCATGATTTGTGCTTTGTGTCAGGTTTAGTACAGACTTTGAAACCATCTGTACTCATGTCTCAGTACAGCATATTCCATAAGAAACACCAGAGTTAATGCATGACAGTGAGTTAGTACTAGCTTTTACAGGTATGTTTCAATAAACGTTTGTGTCAGCATAGGAGTATGTTTTAAGAAACATCTACTTTATGTTAAAAAGGACAAAATGTATAATTTTCATACTTAAAAAAACCCAATAATCAAAAGCAATTACATGAGACAGCTGCACTGACGAAATAGCTATTAAAAACCAAAATACGAGGCTTTTGAAATTTAGAACTAACTTCATCCATACAAACTTTACAAACTAGCAAATACGTTAGGGAGACTTACACATCCCATAAAGCCTTCCTTTTAACTTGTAAGAAACACTAGTTCAACATACTCAAAAGCTTAACAAAAGCTTCCATAGAGATCTTGTGTACCTTCTCTACATATATTAGTATTACATATTTAAAATTCATAGTAGCAAATCTACACTTATAAATGCTGAACTTTTCATGCCTTTGGGAAATAATTTTGTCTTAACACTGCTGAGGGCATGGAAAGATTCATCCATCAAATAGAAATGTGGTGGCTTCTACCTGGCACAATATGAATTTGTTCTGAATATAACACAATTCAGCACCTCTGGAGCAATGCTGTATTTGTGATCTAGGTTACTGGCAAAGGGGTTTAACTAAAAGAGGATGATTTGCCAAGACAAATTGGAGAATAACTTATCTCTCAATGATTCAACGTGAAAGACTATAAAGTTCAATAATCTGAGTTAAATCAAAAAAAGTGAATATTATCACTTCTGGTAAAAGCTATGCAACTTGTTGCTGGGTGAAACTTGTTTTAAAATGGAGATGACCTTGAAGTAACCTCTATTCCTTTTACAAGACAGCATTTCCAGCCATGTCAGCTGCTATTGCTCACATGGAAAATTAGCACCAGAACGGTAGATGACGCTTTGAAACACTGCATGACTACTTACATTAATGGTGTTACCAGTGGGAAACACCGTTTTTGAATAGGCTATACTAATTTTACATGCCTTATGTAACAATAGTTGGGCATTCATATGGAAAATTTGCATAATTATATATCATGTCAACTGAGAAATCCAGCCTACAGTTTATGTTTCTATCCTTTTTCAAGGGGAAAGAAATCAATTGTTACACATCCTTCAAATTTCTACTGCAAAATTAGGAATTAGCACTGTAAAGTCTCACAGATTTTTATATGAGACTTTAAAGAAACTCTGAAACTGAGCAACACAGGAATTTCTTGAAGTTCGCGCTCTAGAGTCAAAGACTACTCACAGCTCTTAACTATATCGTATCTTCACTCTTGCCCAAATTCTGGGAGTTCAAACCCAAGTACTGGCTTATCACCAATTCATGCTTTTAAAATAACATTTATTAAAATAATTGAAGAACTCTTCTTTGATTTCAATGAATTTCTAGTCAGACCCATAATCCATCAATCTTTGGTCTTCCCCCTAATCACAAAACCACCTGCAGGAATACATTTTTGCAGTACAGATCTCTATTTAGCAGAACACTGGCATGACTCCACAAAGCTCACTTCAGAGACGATACAAGTTCGTACCTCTTTCCACGCTCTTATGTTTGAAGAGAAACACTTGGTGAGTTCACAGCCCTCAGATTAAGAGCTATAACATGCACAAGCTAACAACATACTTGTTTTTGGTATTGCAGATCCCTTGAATGTTAGACTAAGAGAGAGACTGGGAGGTGGGAGAGGAGAAGGGACACAAAACTCTCCAATGGGGTTCATAAAATACATGAAGAAATACACTTTTAAGAGTGGGCTCTGGATGTTAGTGTCTACTTATAATGGCTTTAAAGTTATATATTTACAGATTCTATGATTCTTGAAAATTGGGTTCCTTTATCATGCTTTATTTTTGGAATTTGCAAAAAGCTGGATTTGGCAATCATTCAACACAAATTAATTGAGTTTCTGATGTCAAATAGCCCAAGCCAGTACTGCAACATCTTCATGTATCAAAACCACTACCCAACCCACCACGTTAGAGGGCTCAAAACAAGACCCTGGTTTTGGTTTCTTTTTTGTTTGTTTGGTTTTGGTTTTGTTTTTTTTTTTTTAAACTGACTTTCCTTCAGTCTTGTTTTGTGCTAAACATCACCGCCTTGCTTGGAATTTCAGTTAAGCCTTATAAACATACCAGGGCAGAAACAATGGCAATTAATTACTGGAAAATTGAGATCTACATCATTAATTCTTTTATTGGCAAAAACATACCAAATGCTTTCCTACACCTCATATGAATATATCACAAGTCAATTACACCATAACAGAAGGGCATTGTAACTTGTTTTGGAAAATTTCTTTCCTGTTCATCTATCTTTCAAGGTTTCTGCTTTGGGGCTGGAGAAACAGCACTCTGTTAACTGTACATTATTTAACAAGTTACTCCTCATTTCACCTGTTTCTTCCTGGAGTTACAGCTACAGACTCACAAAACAGCCTGATCCTGGAGAGATAAAAATCAAAATGAAAACTGTAACAAATCTTTGCCTCATCCTGAAATATCTCAGTTGGATAATCATGCAAATAAAGGGAGATACAGCTCTCCCATGAATATTTTTTTTCTTTTCTCTCCCTGCAGGTTTTATTAACCTGCATCTTGCAAGATTCAGTGGCTAAGGTGACTTGGGCACCATTGGAGCTCAAGGGTTCCAAGTCTTTTGCCAAACAGTTACTAAGCATGCTTTCCTCTAGGCGAGAAGGAACAGATGCAAAATCCTCTTCCTTCTGCTTCTGAAGAAACAACAGATCCAAGCTAGGAAATGAGATCACTTCTGCACCGGCATGCTCCACTTCACTTCAGACACTAAACTCCTTTGTGACTGCAACACCTGAAGTTGAAAAGTTTCATTGCAACCACAGTAGTCATTCCAGTTATAAAATACAGAGTGCTGACTCATTCAAGCAACTGATGGTGGTTCCATGTGGCAACATACGGCTCTTAGTTTTGGAAAGGAAATTTTAATGTTATAACCCTCATGAGGAAAATCAGTCTAGCAGTCAAGAGTACCATTTCCTATCATTATGGAGTTAAGGACATACTAAGTGGTTCTCATGATCTATAGAAATCTCATTAAGTGGATGTAGACATAAACATAATAGTAATGAAATACTTTTGGTGCAATTTTGACAGCTCCAAGTTACCCTATGTTTGTGCACTGATTATGATCTTGGAAAGAAACACCTGCTTGTCAAGGAAGCTTCTTCCAAGAAAAGTAAAATAAAAACACAGAAATGATTTAGTAATTCAGTGGCTTGTTTTACACAACAAATATCACCACCAGTCATCGCCTCATCCAGTACGTCAGACAGAAGCTCTAACATGGCTAAATGTAGAATTCTCATGATCTATGTGTCCTTTGGATGACATAATTTCCAACAAATATAAGGGAATTACTAAAAAGAGGCCAAGCACAATTTGACCTAAAGCAGGGTATATTTAAAATTTTCCAGTGCAAAGAATTAATCAAATTCATAAGATTTAAGAATTTAATAGTTCATTCTGACAGAGTTAAATCCTGGAGCAGCAGTGCATACTTGCTTGCTGCTTGCATTCCTGTCCAGCCTCAGGATTCCCTTCCTCCAGGACAGCCCAGGGTGGTGGAGAAAGCATTAACTGATTATATCACTATAGGGAAGTACTGCGTGAAGGAAGCATGACCAAAAGCTAATGATTATTTGTGGAGCAAAAAGCCCCTTTGCTGTTGTTGCAGCTGATGTCAGATGACAACTGCCTGGAGCCTGCTCCACATAATGCCCAAGCCCTTGTGCACAGACTGCCTATTTAAAGCTCCCTTTCCACACTTCTAGCCAGATCAGATAAGTACCATCCCCAAAGGACAAGTGATAACGCTTGTCAAACATCACAAAGTTGCAAAAGTTATTTTAAAGCACCAGTGTACTCACTAAAAGACACAATGGCAATAAGAAATCAAGTTCCTTTCACAAGGAGCTGGGTAGAAAATGGCTTCCCTGTGTGTTCAACACAGAAAATGATTTTTATTTTTCTCTTTCCACTGGGGAAAATATCAAAACCTCACAAATCTGTAAGTGTAAAGCCACAGAGACAATCTGAACTCCTTCCTCCCTGGAACAGCAGAGTCTAGTGGTGAGGAAGTTGCTGGGAAGCACGTCCATGCTTTGTGCAATTCAAACTAAGAACCAGCCTTCTGCACCCCAGGTTATGGCCCCAACCACTATGACTTTACCAAGTCCCACAACTTTATGCAAAACATTCACTGGAGCAGAGATTTCAATCATAGCCTCCTCCAGCACATGCGAACACTACTGGCTCCTCTAGAAGAGGCAAAAGGAGGAGGTCACTTGTTTTCTGGTTTTCCAGGAATTCCAACGTGGGCCCCTGAATCATCTTCCCATTATAGCTTTGTTGAAACTGGCATGCTCTTGATTTTTTTTTCCCTTCCTTATTTTCAGTTTTTACTAATTTGACACCCTCTAAGGAAGAAAAACCAACAGCATGCTGCTGGAAAAGTTTTAAACAGCTCTTGTTACGAAGTGTGGTGGTGCCAAACCCAGGAGCAGGACCTAGGGAGTCTAGTGAACAGTCACAGCTCTAATCACTCAGTTACGTGCTTTCATACTACTAATTTGTCATAGAAAAACAGATGGTGATGGTGGTGAGCTGGGCCAGATACTTACACGTCTTTAACATTTATGACTTGCATTGCAACAACATCTTTGGGACTTCAGGAAGCCTGGGGCCCTGTTGAAGTTAGTCACTGTACAAACAGAGAGTTAGATATAGTCTCTGCTCTTAAGGGCTTCCTGAGAGACTAAAGAGACAAGACAGATAAAGGAGGGAAGAAAAGCAGAGAAGTGATTTGCCCAAGGTCACATAGGAAGAGCTTGCAGAGTTAGGAATAGGTCTCAGATCGCAGGTCAGTATATTTCCACTTGTCCAACCCCCCTCTGCAAACAAACAGCTGCGACCATTAAATCACTCACTGAGCCTCCAAGAACTTTAACACAACTCACCAGTCCATAATTACACTGTGTATTTTTTCCTACAAAGATAGCAGGAGAAGTTCACCAGCACAACAAAGATGGGTGTCATTGTTGCTGTACTCCCCAAGAACACAATCCATCCCAGAACATGGGGTGTGCAGTAGCAAAGTGCTGTGCAAAGAGAGATTTTCACATCAGAGCAGGTTTATGCAGAAAGTTACATTAAAATACACCGGCACCAAAGACTAGAGAAAAAGTTTGCTTCCAGTATATTCTAAACTCAAGTAGCCAAAGGCTGAAGCACCCTTTGCCCTCCAGTGTGTTGCTTTTATAGCAGGTTCACTGGAGAGGCCAAATGCACTTTAACCCTTTTTGTATCATGCATTCCTTAAAATACCCAGCAGATGCAGGAGCTTCTTTTCTTAAGTTTCTGTCTTTTTGAGGTTAAAGAACTGTCTTACAATGAAGGCATTATTTGTCATTTGACATAACTGAAATACAATCTGACAGAGGATACAACTACCGAACTGCAAGGATGCTTTCTGTATTGCACGATATGTGTGCTCTCCTCAGGCTAGCAGAAAACATGATTTTTTACAAGAATTTTAGTAGAGGCCAATTTACAACTGCTTTCCCAGAACCTCATGAAAAATTACCTATATTCTGACAAGTTCAAATGTAGTTCAGTTGTTTTACTGTAGGCTTGCTCTGTTCCATGCTGTTCCCCATCATGGGCAGGACAGTCAGATAGATGGATTTCCTGTCTGATCAATACATCTCCTCTCATGTGTCATGAGAATTAGGCACCTGAGGTATGATGGCACCAAGACCTGGACTCATCCTACCCAGAAGTACTTTATGTCAGAAGTGGAATTGCTTTAGATTTCCAGTATAGCAAATACAATACACTCTGGAGGTCCCTATTTCTATAGGACTTGAGGTGACAGGAGGGTAAACTCGTATGGAATGAGTCCAGACTGTATGACTGTATGACAGCTCTGTTTAAAATAATTGAGAAAAAAAAAAAGATTAAACCTTGAATTAAGGCCAGCCAAGTCTAAGAGGTTCTAACCACAGAGTTAAGAATAATAACTAAATAAAATATAATCACAAAACAAGTCATGGATATGCACACTCTCTTCCTCTTATCTTTCAGAATGGGCATTCCCATTTGGTGCAGAATAAAAGATAAGGGGAGAGAGTTTTCTGAGTTTGGGAACCAGTGGCCTTCTGCACCAGCAGGCAAAGCAGTGCAGGCAAGGGTCCCTGCAGCAGAGCAGCTGGTGTGGTAGATCCTTCATCACCACCACATGCCCCTGGAGGTCGGTTTGCTCCAGATCATCTCTAGTCTGGACCTGGTGAGGGAAGGCCCTTTGGGGTAGGAGTAGGTGCACTCCTGGAGCATGTGAAGGGTTTGATTTCATTCATAACTCTCTCATGTTCTGAGACTGCTTTCAACAAAATTAAAACTGTAATAAATGGGATTGCCAGATGATTGCTTCAGAAGTGCATTCCTGCTCTGACCTAAAGCAGCCAGTGAGATCTAGACTACCATTAATATTTTAAAAGCAAACAACATCAATTTATTTAGCACTCAAATTGACATTAGGTTTTTGTTAAAAACAAAAAGAAAACAAAATCCAAATTCTTAATATCCTTAGAAGTGTTTTCATTGCTCATTTAATTGACTTTTCCCCTAGAGCTTTTGCAATCCCACTGCGCAAAATTGTGAAGCAGGAAAGAGGATTTTCACCATGATAAAGTCTGACAAGCTAAATTCTCCCAAACTGAGCAAGCAAAACAAAGTTAAACAAGATTTGGAACAACTGCATTCACCCAGGAAATGATAAGCAAAAAAAAAGAAAGTTCTTAAAAAAAGTCTTGATAGTCATCCTAAAAATTATTGGAGTGATGGACTCTGGTAGCAGCTTTCGTTGGGAAGTTTATGTCTCTGTGTCACCAAACACTCAACTGCCCATCCTAATGTCGCAGTGAGTGTGGTAAAAGCAACAGTAAGAATTTACAGAAGAAGCTTTGGCTCTCTCAGTTAACAGTATGGTTTTTATTTCTTCTACTCTTTGCTGGTTAGTGTTGCATCCTTGCAATATTAGGCTACCAGTAGACATTCTTGAAGCAGAAGGATCAAAAAGGACTGTTTCTGGCACATGGCTAGAAAGTAGTAAGACCCTTCCCTTTGCGTTAGGACATTACCACACATGTAGTGCAACTGCTGACTTTCAGACTGGGTATTCACTCTGTGCTCCACTTGGGATACACTTTTTAAGAACCTGGATACCTCTAGTAGTGCAGAAAATTACCGGTTGTGCATTGAGCAGTATTTCACAGACAGAACCGTTAAAGATACAGATTTTGATCTATAAATCATTATGCAGCTAAGAGAAAAAGGGGAGGAACCACCATATTCCATAACTGCCTGCAGCCCTAAAGGCATCTGGGATCTGAGTCCCAGCAAGAAACGTTGAGCAGATTGTGGGTGCTGGCTCTGGCGAGTGGTTTCTTGCTGACATTGGAGCTGGATGTTAATCAGTGCTGGCAAAGGCTTTCCTGTGCACCCAGAGAAGTTAATCCTCTATCACCTCTCAATGAGTACATAAGGACAGTGGAAAGGTTTTCTTCCCAGCTGATGACAAGGAAGCCTGTGAGGCTTTTTGAGGATCAGAGGAATAAATAACACAACCTGATAATGCCTTCTGTTTCTCTAAGGTGATCCTCAGCTTTAGGTAATCTTGTTTGGGGTGTTAACAAGATACCACGGTGAGCTGCCAGGGAGTTGTGTGGAACTCCTCTGAGCAGGAGCAGGGAAAGGATGGGTGGGCAGGATGTCAGATGGGAGGTACCACTCACAGCCCATGTCTGAGTGACTTTACTTCCATCTTGTGCCATTGGAACAAGGAAGCTGCCAGTATGGATTTTATATTTTCAGAATTTATTACTTACATTTAAGGAGGCAACAAAGAAATGAGGAATAAGCATCCTTCATGATGAAAGTATGGCAAGTCTCTCCAACAGCAGCCACCTTGTGCTGCCTTAGAGAACACCTGGGGGACTGGCTGACCTTTACATTACTGCATATAAAAAGCGACTGCAGGGCTGGATTTGTTACCATGAACACAGATCACTCTAGGAGCTGTACTTCTGTGTCCACTGCTGGAAACTACTTTCTGCAGTGTGTGGTTATACTCAATAACCAGAAACACAGACCTTGCACAGGCAGAGCTAGACTCAAGAGAAAGATCAGGTGGCAAAATGCTGCCTAAAGGAACATATTAGCCAACAGAAGATGAGATTAGTTTTAGTTTTTTCTACTACAGTATAACTTTTTTGCCATATGTCTTCGGATGAGGTAAGAAAGAATAACTGTATCTCAGGTGCAAAATTTCATTATAATTTTCTGACAAGAAATTTCATAATCAGATTTTTATAATTAAACATTGAAGCTTAAAGGGAAAACTCTTCGTGATCTGTCAAATTCAGCATCATGGGACACAGCCTTTGTGCAAATCTTTTGTAGGCTGAGGGTTAGGTGTCCCTTGGTTTCAGTTTGAGGTTTTGACTCACAAACCATGTGGGAACTGGATTTTCCTCATGCTGCCATGTGAAACCAGCTCCAGTCTGAGTACAAGAGGGCCCAGTTTTGCTGAGCAGTCTGGAGAACAGTCGCAAAATTTTCCACACACCTGGACTGAGCTTTGAGCCTGTAACAAAGCTGAAAGCGCGCCAAGTTTCTTCTGGCTTTGTTACCAGGCTTTTTGCACAGATCCATTACTCACTGCTTTTTTTTCTTTTTTCTTTTTTTTTTTTTTTTTTTCCTTTTCTTTTAAACCTGAATCATGGGGGGAAAAAGGTTTGGTTGGGGAGGGGGTTGAAGGAGGAGAATGTAACAGAGAAAAGAGTGCGCATTTGCCTGCGGCAGGGAGATGCAATGCGGCAGCAATCAGCTGCTACAAACAGGCCAATAGCTTCAAATACAGGACAGTTGAGGGGAAGGGAAAAAAAAAGGGAAAAAAAGAAAAAAAGGAGAGAAAAAGATAGACGACAGCATGAGCACTGTTTGTCTTGGCTGCCTAGCACACAATCCCCACCTGCATTTGATTCTGCTCAGTCTCTGGACTCCTCCCTCACTTTGGAGCCATGGCAATACAGGAAGGCAGGAGGGGAAGGGAGACAGAACACTTTGTTCTAACGGCCAGACCACTGTTTAACTTCTTCAGCCAAAAAACAAATATGAATATGGAAAGATTTTATGGTAAAATACATCAACAGACTGAGGCAGTTCTGAAAAATCCTGCAGCTGCTCATTCAAAGTTTTCGACCTGTGGACTTTTCTTATGATTAATCCCAGTGTTTGTTTTGTAGTAGTAGTACTAAGCATTTACCAAGTGATGTGAATGATCAGTTCTGCCGTACAGAGCTCTATCTGCTGGGAGTATTTTCTGGTCTTCATAATCTGCACTCATATCCAGCCCTTGTTGCTTTTTCAGTTTCACTATGGTTTGAAAATGAAACCCAGAAAATAAACTCTCTGCTTACCAGCAATGGGGCCTGGGTGCAGTGCACTAGAAATACAGCAGCCTTAAGCTTCTGAAAATGCATGGAGCAAGCAAAAATTCTGTTGCAGACTATACTTTTGTAAAAATTTAATCACTCCTTTATTTACTTCAAAAATTTCTTTTATGTCAGTCCGCTTTTGCGAATATTCACCCTCCAAATGCAGAGCAAATTTTAGCAGTACAATTGCTATGCACAGTCTTTAAGGTATGCTGAATCTGGCAATATCCCCCCAAATGATGCCATGCAGAGCAGACAGAAAAACAGGTATCTTGCTCCCTCGTGCCATAAGAGATCTCAGAACAGAAAGTTTGTTTTTTTTAATGGAGATGCCTCACATAAAAAGACATCAGAAATTAGAGGTAAAACTTGCAGGGCACCTGATGGTGCTGTGATGAGTACTTCTTGTGAACCAGAACGTCTCAGAAACTGGGGACAACTAGGTAACAATCAAGTGCCTCTCTGCATCCACAGGCATCAATTCTGTGAAATATCCTGATCTCTTTTAAAGCCTTCAGGATGTAGTATCAACTTTTCATCTGGCACACAGTAAAAACAGCGTTTCTAAAAAGATGAGCAAACAGAATTAGAAATGTGAAAACCACTGTTTTCATGAGTCATGAGATTTCATACAACAGTTCATCACTGTCAAACCATGGCACCTAAAAGCACTTGTTAAAAACTGCTGAAAGTGAATGTCCAAGTAAATATTCCAGTACAACTTTACAGGTATTCTGCACATTACATATAGATTACTGATTACTTTTTTCATTAATTTATTTAGAATTGAGAAAGGGAATGACACTCCTTAGTGGAAGCTGCAGTGTTAAATTATAAACATTTGAAAATGGGGAAACACAAAATTAATGTAAGTGTTAAATGAAAACAAACAGCTAGAACAAAGGAAGAAGCACAAAGACCAGCTCAACATGCTTTCCTCATTCCCATCTTCTCCCCCTCATAGGCACAGGGGAGCATGCAAATGGTGGGGATAGAAACCACAAACAAACAATTCTGATCCCTGAGTCACTCCTGAGTCTCACATGGAGGAATGCTGCTGAATATCACTATATGTAATGTACTGTTCTCGATAATGTAACAACACTGATAGGGTGACTTTCCACTTGAATACCATGTGGGACTTTTTTCTATATCATATTAGTCCTCTCAAGCTAATGAACTTTGTGTAGGTATCAGCATAGATTTTTGTTTTGGAACTAGTCATAGTGATGTTTTCTATAGTCAGCAGACAGAGCTGGGCAGCTAGGTTGTAGTCTACACAATTTATTTTAGATGTCTATTTTAGGATGAGATGCATCATGCTGTAGATATGCCTTATTCTCTCCCCTGACCATTTAGTCTAGACTTACAGATCAGAGGTCAACACTTAGAGTAAAATACCCAGAGACTCAAGATGAATCACTCTCCATCTGGGTTGAAACCTTTGCCCTGCTGCAGTGAATAAGGTTCAGCCACTGATTTTGATGAAACCAGAATCTCACTTATCATTGTTCAGTCTATGTTTCAGCCATGTTGCACCATGCCATATCACAGTCAACAGGCCAAAGACAACAACCTTTTGAGGCTGCGGGCATAGCTGTTTCCAGTTTAGAAGCTAAGCATGTTGGCCAAAGCCTAGTGGGACCAGGGATAAGCTGCTAGCAATAATAACTTGCCTCAGCTAAGGTAGTGGTTCCTACAGACCTGGAGCTGCAAGAAAGGCTAGAATAGAGTCAGTGCCCAGGTTAAAGCTGGTTACATCTCCCAACAGCAATATTCCAAACCTTTACACCTCAGCTGGAGCTGCACATGCAGGGAGAATGCAGTACTCATCCTTTTCCTTTGCTAATACAGGAACATTTACCAATGCAACTTTCTATTATCTATAAGAATCTGGATTTTGGTAGTGCTGTAATTGGGACATCTTAAAATCAGCAGTGAAAGAAGCAAATGTGAACTCTCAAAGCAGAGCCATTTTTGTAACAGCCTTCCACAAAACAATTAAGACATACTATTTTCTCTTATATAAAAAACCTCATTTCTTATTCTCTCCAGATTTCATTATCAAAGCTTATGTAGATGGGGGTTGAACATAAAAAATTTTCGAGGACTGTTGTCTAAGGAAGAAAACCTAAAGACAGACTGAAGAAGAAAAAATGGTTTTCTAATGAAAAAGTTTGATGTACTATTCAGAAAAGAGAAGCTATGGGATCACAATAATAGACCATTTTCATGCTTTTCACTTGGTTAATTATGCTTCAGATTGTCCTAGATGGTGCCAGAAGACATCTTAGAAGTTGAACAAATGATGATTATAACACCAGTTTGGTTTTGTGGAGTCTGTATATCTGGGTGGCACCTAAATGGAAGCATCTAAAGTGCCAGAAGCCAATCTGTGGCTTGGTTTTGGATTCATTTACAATTTGGTTTGGCTTTCAAACAGATCTAAGTATGATTGGGGTAGGGTACAAGAACACAGAACCCTCTTATTTCTGTGGGGTGGGCAAGGTTTATATTTCACCGTCACTGATTCCTGGTTAGCCTTTTCTTTTGGCTGTTAAATTTAATCAAGATTCTAGAACTGTTGGTTGCTCAAAGCACTGCTTAATGATGCTCTGTATATGTAAACATCTAGGCTTATGCAACTGTGACTGCAGAATCAGACCCAGAATTTGGATAGCCTTTAAGTACACGCAGAACAGAATACAGTGACATTTATTAAAATACAAGACTGGTAGCTTAAGTAAGTGCTGACTGCCTTAACAAGGTCACCTGGGAGGAGTCATGCAAAATACTATTTTAAGTCTTACACAGCATAGTAGTTTCAGTGCACAGCTTTCTATCAAGAATTTGCAGGTAATGAAATCAGGAGAAAGTACTGACAGCTATATGAACATTTAAGCTGTATGAATTTATAAGAGGCTTAAATAAAGAAAATTAAAACTAGAATGGCATAACAGTTTAGCACTTTTGACAATCTTTAAAATATTAATAAGATCCTTATGATTTATGAAATCCCTTAAGATGACTGGAGTATGAAAAGTGGCATGATAACAACATGCCTGGTTCTAGGGTTTCTTTATGCTGGAAGCCATACATGTAGGGGCACATACCAACTTTCTAAAATGTAACTAGGTCAGGTTGCACAATTCTCAAAAGAGAAGAGAAGGTAGTTATTGTTTATTGTACTTAGATCTGTGCTGATTGTCTTTGTGTGGCACCTTCCACCTTGCTACTTAAACTGAAGAAAATGGGGGCTCCAAGAGGTCTGTCTAGCCCAAGTAGAGGCATGAGAGCTTGGTAAGACCCTGAACCTTGGCACTTTTCTTTCATTTTAAAATACATTTGTAGATATAAGAGTGCATCATATGTCTTAACACCTGTACACACACACACAACATACTGAATATTCGTAGTCTCAAGTTTCCCAGATATTCTTTTTCTTAAGGACAATCACAGTATTTTAGAAGAAACCATGTTTCAAAGAGGGATCACAGAGATTATTAAGGGAGAGAGGATGCATCTTGTGCTAAGAAAATAGAAATTAGCATGTCTGGCCTCATAAAGCGAAGGCAGAGAAAAGGTATTGTGGTCCTATATAACTATGTCCATAGAGCATAAGATCAAATTGTAATAAATTGGCAATGAATAAATGAAGTTAAAGCTAGAAAGAAAGGTTTTAGCTGTCTGACGAGTGAAATTCTGTAAGCTGCTTCCATATGAGGCCGGTGGTGACAGGATGCCTTAAAAGGCTGTCAGATGGATTTCAAGGGGATTAGGGAAGTGACTCATTAACTTATAGAGAAAAATTTCCAGAAAACATGTTTCTGATGCCATCTGTAAGTATCCACTGTCTTGGTACAGACAAAGGAGTATGAAAGGGGAATGTATCACTGTAGTGTATTTATACCAAATTAACTTAAAGCTTTCGTAACTTATGGTAACCATAAAGAATTATTCACCCTCCTGCCCTTGTTTCTGATATTTTCCTCCATCCACTGAACAACTGGAGACTTGCAGTAAGAGATGCAGACACACTCATGTTTCATACCATTACATTCCCTTGAGTGTCTAATTGGCACATCACACTGGCACCCACAAAACAGCACAGATTTTTCCTTCAAGTCATACTGGCAGGTACCCTACTGGGTTTCCCTCTTTCCTCAGTAGCAAAGGTTATTAGTCATCTTTTTTGTTACCTGGGAGTTGCATTTCACACACAATCTCATTTTGCAATGCCCTTGATCTCTCCTGTTATGGTCCAATAGCATGGCTTTTGATCTTCCACTATAAAACTATATTTAGAGGCTAATTTTAAGCATTTTGTGTACTATGATTACAGTAACAGAGAGTCTGTGCACTCCTGAATGGGACATCTGTCTCATGGTTGCAACTGTGGGAGCTTAGCCTCAGAGGCAGTAGGTTGCTCTTTGCAGCCTAATGTTCCTGAATACCATTAAAAAGTTTTAAAAGACCCACATATGCACAAACACAGGGACTGGAAAAAAGTCAAAGGACAAGTCTTTTTGGCTTGGGTGGCATTCAGTAGTTGCATTTGAGAAAGCAGCTGAAAACAGATTTAGCATGGATTCATCTGGAGTAAATAGAATGTCAGGTTCCTTCATTTTGGCCCCTCTAAGATCAGTTTTCATCCCAGACATTTCAGGGCCTCAGCTCTGAAATGCACATAAAGGGAGATAAAATAAGGCAAGAAATACAAGTGGAACAGTGATAAGAAGTAGAAAAAGGGAAGAGAAGTTTGGCTTGGGAAGAGAAGACAATGAGGTTGGAACTGCAGTCCCTGAGGAATGGAAAGCCCAGGAGGACCCTGGCATTTTGTTATGTGACTCTACTACACAAGAGAGGCACATCACCTCTGTGGCTTCTGGATCTTCAAAGAACCAGAGAAGCTGCAGCTAGTTTATATTCAGAGATATGCTTTGAAACACGTATATACAAATACACAGTAAATGCTAAATAAACACCTTTTCTTTTTTTCTTTTCAGAGACAAGACTCAAGAATGTCTGGTATTCTGGCAAAGTATCACTCCTGAATGATTTCTGCTGCACATGCATATGCTTCATTGGCATAAGAACTTGCTGAAGCCCTGGGTAAGTGATATGAGGTTTTACGTCTCTGTAACAGCGTGATGCTGTTGCCATCACTAAACAATCCTTGGAGCTGCCATAGTATATACAATGGTGCCTTCTCCTTCAAAGTACCACCCTGTCATTCTTGTCCTTAGTTGAGGGAGATTGAGTTGGGTGCAGTAGTCAGTCCTTCCTTTGTGCTTCCCTTTTGAACTTAAAAACCAACACAATGTCCACATAACTGTACCACAGAAAGAAACATCTAGAATTTATTAATGGGGAAAGAAAAAAGAAAGCAAAAGCTTCCTCAGGTATTAAGGTGGAAGTAGTGTAGATGCTAATTTGGGTACAGCTTTTTAATGACTGAATAAATAGCAGTAATAAGGCAGTTCCAAAGTTTATCAGACGACTGTATTCATTTGCTCTAAATATCGTATTTAGTGATTTGTGCTGATTCTTCAGTTTGTGGGATTAGTTACAGTTCATTGTAAGTTCTAACTGTATTTCCATGTATTGTGTTAAGACCTGATTCAAGAGTAGTTTTATTTGATAAAAACCAGATGTTCTTAAAAGAGACTCTCTCCTTCACAGTACAAAACATTATTCTTAGCAATTGTATGTACCTTACAAAATTAATAAGCACAGCATCTCCCTGCGTGACATATGACATTATTATATATTCCCCTGTTGAGGGACTTTTAAGCCGCTGGGGTCACGACCTCTGTGCCTTATGAGAAATGGAGAAGCACATGGTTCTAATTTTATCTTCAACCCTGCCCTGCTGCTGACATGTATGTTTACAACACGGTTCATCTGTTGACCCTTCACTCACATTTAAAATATTAGCTAACATTTTTCAGTCCCACTCACAATGGTGCATGGCGATTAGCTGTTTTCTTTATTGCCTTTTGACATGCACATCTCATCCAAAAGCTCTTGACTGGTTTTCTAATTTGAAAACAGCATCAGCCACAGAACCAACTCCAGTTTGTCTGAACACTTCTGCTCTTGTTATGACGCAGGGCACTTCAGATCTTGAAATACATGATATCACCCCGCTCGCAGAGAAGACGGGAAACATCCTGCAGTGGTTAGAGATATCCCCGAGGAGCCACCTGGCTCAAACCCTGTTCTGGTCTGCCCTTCAGTCCCAAGCTGAGGCAGGTTAGGGTGAGCTCAAACTGAGATGTGTCCTGGGGGACAGTCTGTCCCCCAAGCTCCTGTGCACAAGGCTCCCTGGAGACAGTGTCTGGATCTCACTATGAGCAATTCAGGAGGAAAACCCTGCCAAAGAAACCAGCACTTCCCCTGGTTTGTGTTGGGTGCTAAAAGAACATACACTCATTTTTCAGCATGAAGGGAAAGAAAATGCAACTAGGTGAGGCTGACTATTTGAAGGGGTGGCCTAGAAAATGAGAAAACTATTTATCCTCTACTCTGTTTTCCCTTACATCAGGAAGAAGATGAAGGAA
>JAOEHX010069382.1:17033-27763 GCA_025448015.1 Bolborhynchus lineola
AAATACCATATTAAATCAACTCATATAAATTTATGCCTTAACTTTAACTGCATAATAGGGCACCACATTCATCATTTGCTCATTTCAAAGTATTTTCATAATTGTGAAGCTCAGCACTCTCAGTTTCCCAATAATCTGTTGTCCCAGTAGGTATTTCCAATGTGTTTATTGATGTATTTGGCTTCCCATAAAAATTCTGTAAATAATTTCCAGGCCTGAAATGTAGCAAGTGTATTATACTGTTAAAGAGACCTTCAGAAGTGTTAATGCCTTATTTTTAGGGAGTGAGAACAGGGTCTCTTTTCAGTAGTTGCTATGGGAAGTAATTTTAATGAAAATTGAGCAGATTCAGGATTATCCTGTTTCTTGGATGAAGGGATATAGATATTGCAGCTGTAAATGAGGTTCTGAAAACACCTAGTTCCTGCAGGTTTCAACCATCACTTATATGTCCTCAAAAACCTTGAGAAGGGGTGAATAACAAGGTAGGGAAAGGACGGAGAGAAAAAAGCTTCAGAAAGCCATAGGCTAGAGCCATTGATTTGTACTGTGAAAGAATCCGCAGAGAAAACTGAAGAAAGGTACTATCTTCACCCTAATCAGGACAGAAGTATACCTAGACACCACACAGACATTGCTGTGTACAGCTATGATCTCATGATAAATGCAGAGAGATTCCTTTTCTATATATCTGGGTTATCCCATGTACCCTGTGGTTGTAATCTGCCTATATATACATACAAATATCCACATGTATATTTGTTTAATAGCAACTGATGTACTCCCAAGCTGTCTTGTAAGAGTCCAATCCATAAATAATCCTGTTGAAGTGTTGAAGTCATTGCTGGTCTGAGTGTGTTGATATTAGCTGGAGAACCAGACCCTAAAATTGTCTTACTTTGTCACTCCTATAATTCCTTTCATCTTTGTGGGTTTTTTTGTTTTGTTTTGGTGTGTGGTTTTTTTGTTGTTGTTTCTTTCCCTCTTTCTTGATGGCTGCAGTCACCAGAACAGCAGATATTGGCCAAGAGGCTCCAACTGCCAGAACAGCAGATATCGGCCAAGAGACTTGGCAAACCTGTGTCTCAGGAGTTGATGCCAATGGCATTTGAGGGAGCAGCACTGGTGTTCAGCATATTTGGCTTTTTTCCTTTGAGTAATGAAGACATCATACTGCTTCTGCCCTCCCATCCCCATAACCTCTGATCCTGGATGTGGAGTCTCTGGGCATGAAACATAGAACCTCTCAGGGCTGCATACAATCAATCAAAGCCAATGTCACCAGGGAGGCTGTTACTTGCCATGTTGGCAATTCACTAATCACTTCCATTATCACCTCAGCAAGGAGGACAGATGAACATAGCACTCCTTAGTCGGCTGCAAGCTGTGAACAGTTTCCACATGCAGCTATTTCAGAAAACTTCTACAATAACCCATGCTTTCTAGTTTTCATCTTTGGCTTATGTAGAATTTAAAATTGCATTATTAGCATTTTGGATCTGTGCCAGTTAGGCATAACATAGCCACATTTTTCCCTTCAATAGTTGGGTGCAACTCAGCTTTTGAGGAGAAAAAACCAATCCATAAATTCACCAGCTCAGAATTACACTGTAATTTTTTAATCTATCACTGTTGGAGGCTGGATTTCCTGCCTTACTTTCTACCAATATACAACAATGCAAGTAGAGTACTTGAAGCTTTCTTAATGCCTGCTTGCTCACAATTCCTGTAATCTCATGACAATGAAGAGCAGATAGATTTGTTGCATAATACTATTAATAACTGTCAAATAATTAAAATATGACCATATGAGTATACTTTACATGCTTAAAGAATAGGATCAGTAGCAGTAAGGCACAGTGATCACACAGCACTTGCATCAAAGCCTTTCACATTCTACCTTTTGAACAATTTCTAAGCCCACTGTGGAACTACTGATTTTCCATGAATAAAGAAAAAGACACAGAATTTTTTCCAAGTGACAACTTTTCCAACATGACAGTGAATGACTTAATATAAGAAAGAAAATCTAGTACGTCTCAGCTCTCAGTCCTTTGCTTTCCATTCTGTCACTCCACTCCTACAGCCATAACTTAACAGACATTTTACTCTTCAGGCAACTGTTTACAATGCTGAAGCTACTTCCTAGAGTGGGAATATACAGCTTTAACCTAAGGAAAACAGGTAGAAAAACTACACCAACAGCTACTTCTACTAAGGCCTTTCTTTATGTCAGAAGAAGTCTTTGACTGCTCTGGTTCTTTTACAAATCTGTATTTTTGGTAATTGGAAGAACAGGTTCTCAACCTTCTCATAATAATGTGAACATACAAGTCACCACAAAGGACCCTGAAAGATAATTGAGTGCTTTCATGGATGCCTAAAATACAGAAGGAAAGGCTGATGTACATGAATGCAAACACTTATTTCTCTTCCATGAACAAGGTTACCATGATCAGTGGAGTTTGCAAAATGTCACAGAGACTTGCCTGCATAAACTGAGTAAAAACATTACACACTATAAAATCCAATACAAAATACTTCCTATAAATAAAAATTTGCCACTCTTGAAATAAATATTATTAAGAAAAATACCCATTTTTGCTTTAAAAGAATCTACCTGCTTATATCCACCAACTCTTTAGAATATAGAGTGTTTCTAGCTTTGTAGTCACGTGAACCAACTCCCAGACAAAAAGGTCTGCATACAGAACATCTCTCCACTCAAACCTTCACTTCCCTGATGCTGAAAAGCATTACTAAGCATCATGTATCACTGTTGATGCATGAATTGATTTCTGTTACACTCTACCACATATACTTATGTGATTAGGAAATGTGATTAGTAAAACACATGAGAAACCAAATTTTGCTCACTACTTATGTCAGCCTCATGGCTTCAGGGCTTCTGTGGACCAAGTTTATTGGGAAGACACTGTAAATGCTGGTGCTGTCACAAGCAAAGCAATCTGCAAGAGCATGCTTTGTGGTCACATTGGCTAGGGCCCAGTATATCCAGAAATAAAAACTCAGGTGGGGCTGTTTCATCTTATGTCTTTATACTGATTGCATTTCCTTGTTGCCTGCCTCTGGTGTACAAATCAACACTAACTTACAGGTCCTCACACAGATTTCCTTGTACATAGTATATCCCCAGTTACATCTGATTTGAATTCAACACCATATGCTTCAAGCCTGAGGCTTAATCCATTAAGGCAGTTCTTTTTGATTTCAGGTTGGTAAACCCAAACCAGACCTGCAGGCACTTCTTTGAATAAGCTCTCAAAACAGAGTCTTTCCAAGGGCAGTAGTGGGAAGTCAGATGCAAGGGTGGGTTGCTGGGTGCTACAGGGCATCCTGCCAGCAGGAGGGAAGATGGGCTTCAGTGGGAACCTCAGTCATGATGCAACTTCAGCATTAACACTGCCACAGGCTTTGGCTCGGAAGTGTGCACTTGTCCTCTGTACTTATAGAGAGATTACTGAACAATTCAGTATCAGTTACTGCATTAAGACATACACGATCAGATCTTCAGCGGTGATCAGTGTAACTCCCCATTAGGCCGATATAAAAGGGGTTCAGCCTCATCTTTCTGCTTTTCATATACTCTTGTCAACTACTCATTGCTAGAAATGTCCTCTCTGCTCTCACTGCCAGTCAGGAAGAGGATGTAAGAGACTTCCAAAAGTTGCTGACCTACTTAATTGTTTCTTGGCTGTGGCTGAAAAGCCTGAGGTACTGAACTGAGGTCAATACAAATACCAGAGGTTCAGGCACACTGCTACAAGACATTCAAGAGCACTCAAATGTAACTCTCCAGAACAATCAAACTTGATTATTTCTGATTCCTCGGACACATGTGGCATCATCACCATCAGTGTAGCTCTTCTCCTGATCTTCTGAAGCTCACTGTTCCTCCTCCCCATGCCTGGTTTCCAACTTATCCTTTGTCTGGGACAGGATCCTCTCTTAAATCTTTTTGTAAAAACTTAAAATTATGGTTGTACCTCAAGAAAGGTCTTGAGATACTACCATAATTCAAATATTATGGTTACTATTAATAATAACAAAACCAACAAGAATAGGCATATGTCACATTAATATTAGAAGTGCTGTGTTGACAGTTTCACTTATACAGAGGCAAACACTATGTTTAAAACCATAAAAAGCAAGAGAAAGTTAAGTATATGCTGACTCAAAAGGAGCTTGCTTGAAAAGTCACAGCACTATGGAAGCCATAACAAATGCTTCAGGTAATACATACACACAATTTATGCACAGATGAACTTTACCCATTTTTTGTGTGATGGATTTTCACACAAATTCTTTGCTGAAATTCAGAAAACCAGCAAGTTTTCCATTTACTCAGATAAAAAGGTTACAAAACATTAACATTACTGAGGGTGGCTTGAGCAGAGAAAGGAACTCAACAAAGTGAAAAAGTACTTTCAAAGTCTAACTGTAGCAGATGTTGTTTTGGTCATTGCTAGCTGGCTGTGAAGTTAGAGCCCCAGAACTGTGGTTTCGTCTGTGGTTCAAGTGTTGGCTGCATTTATGCTAGGGAAATTAAAAAAAAAAAAAAAAAAAGATGCTTGCATGCAGGACCTGGCATGCATTGTTTAAAAAAAACCCAACAAATCAAAACAAAACCCCAAACCGTGGCTGTCTTCAATTATTTTCCATTACAGCGTTGTCTGCATATAATTGCTCCATGTTTTCCATTAAGGACTGCCAAATGAATGAGTATGTTAGAGTATAGGATGTACAAATTCCACTGGTAATGCTGCCCTGTATCAGTAAATGACACGAAACACAATCTCTCTTGACCTGTGTGACTTTTTCATACAATTAATCTGCATTTTTCACGTGTCCAACATTATTTACCATACCCCATCAACAGTTGAGACTGAGGACTCAGAGAAAGTCCAGGCAATGGAAAGTTAGACAGTGATTCCAAAGAGATCTTAACTGAGGCTAAATGGTCAAATGCCTTGTAAATGGGCTATTGCCAGAATGTGCAGTTGGGGTTTTGGGGTTTAAAATCTGAGAGAAATACACACTGCATAGGTCATTTCTGTGTATGAAAGTAAAGGGCTTCCACGTATTTCCACAGATTTGAAGATCAGCCCCCACATATCATTTTGGTTGCTCCCCCAAATCAACGTTTTTATCATTAGTCTTCTTGTAAAGGGCTTCTATATCCCAGCTACTTGGATCAGACTCATAAGGCTGGGGACAACAGGAGTCCCTGGGAGCTGGTGCTTAGGAATCCCTAGCACTCCCTCGTCCAAGCAGGGTTTGGGCATACCTTCTCAAAATCAGAAGGCATATGGCAACAATGCACACCAGGAAGCATATTGTGCCAATTATGATGCAGGGTAATCCTATGATGGAAGAATCCAGAAGACATATTTTCATTCGCCGTTTGCCAACATGCTCCTGCACAGGAGCTCCTGCCCAGGCTCAGCTCAGCTACAGTGAAGTTTTGCTTTTAATATTTTTTTTTATTTCATGTAATGTTCATTTTTTAATTTGAGTTAAATTTTATTTTAAATGCATTTTTATGTTTATCAATTTAATACATTTTATTTATCTGTATAACTATATTTACATATGTATTTATTTCGATATGGTGATCTATTTTATTTTATTTATTTAATTTTTATTATGTTTAATGGGATTGTCAAGCAATGGAACAGGCTGCCTAGGGAATTGGTTGAGTCACCATTCCTGGAGCTATTTAAAAGACATACAGATGTGACACATAGGGGGATGGTTTAGTGGCGGACTTGGCAGTGTTTGGTATATGGTTTGACTTGATGATCTTAGAGATCTTTTCCAACCTAAACAACTCTATGATTCTAGTATCAATACTTATTACACCTATAAACAGAAAGTATAGTACACAGCCCAGAATAATTACAAAGTACAGGAGAAGTTAATATACCTGACCTATAACAATACTTGTGTGACTACTTCTGCCTCTGTAAGCAAATTGGTTAGGTCTGGCAGTTCATAAATAAGTTTTAATTACAGACTGGAAACAGCACAATCATACCTTAACTGCAACACGCCAATACCTTTCCCCTATTACTCTGACCAAGCTATTGAGATATATATGGCTAAACAAAATAAATCTATGATCCATGATAAAATAAATTATTAAGATTGTATTACTGCATTCCTTCCTTTTCCTCAGCTGTGCACTACCCCCCTCAGCAGCGTTGGTTTTAACTCAAGACTACACACTCTAGGGTATAGCCAGCTGTGCTGCAAGATGGGAAATTTGAGCGTATGCACATGCTAAAATTAAACTCAACAGCAGAGAAAATGAAACAAAGCTTCTCATGTAAAAGAAAACAGTGTCACAGTATTTTACATTAATGAGGGAACGATGCCCAGATGCAGACTGATACCCTGTCACAGAAACATCTGCAGAAGTCTTGAGAAGGTGAAGAAGTTATGATTTGTTATGGAAAAATACTCAACTGCTATCTGAGCTATTCTTAATCGAACTTGACAGAAGACGTGTGCACTGACACTACTAGGACATTCAGAAACTGAAGCTGGATCAGCTTCCTAATAGACCAAGAGAGAAATATATCAACTGTTAAAGAGGCTGAATTTTCATTGGAATTGTTGTTTTAAAAAACGTGATGTGATGGTGAACAACAACAAAGACAGCACATATTGAATGGAATACATTTTAAGCACAACTGCTAATTCTTACTTATTTTGAGGGGGGAAATACAAAATACATGGTTCATAACCTAGTGGTATGATTGTAGCTGAATATTTGGTTAAAAAAAGTAACTGGTTATTTGTTCAGACTACTTTGAACAAACAAGTACTTACACTGAAAGCAAAAAGCCATTCTGTTAACAGAACTTTTTAATGTACAACAGCTTTTTGTGTGCTATGGGCTTTCAGCTTCTTCAGGCAGGACAGCTGCCTTCTGTGACTTAAAGCAACTCCTAATATAATGGGGTCTTGATGCTGACTGCATCCTAGAGAAAAGAAAACTCCCCCTCTTGTTTTCCCCCTGTCCACCTCATTTCTCCTCCCCCAAAAAAGGGAAAAAAAACCCAAACCAACTATATATATATATATATAAATATATGAATATTTTATTACAAGGATCTGCTTCAAAATTACACTGCAATATAGAACCAAGTCCTATTCTCAAGTCCATTTCATATACAGCTTGAATCTAGCTAGCAGCTAAAACCACATTCCTTAAATATTTTCCTTGCCAGAAAGAAGATACCTGCAGTATCAACCTCCCTAGTATACCATGGTAGTGTATCCTTTACCAGAGCCTGTAATTCAAGCACCTTATTCCTTGAGCAATCTTACCAACTACAGAGGAAAACTGCCAGTACTGCTCAGCATTTTGGGCTGCACACAAGGACAAGTTTAAGAAAGCCAACTTTGAAACTGGCCAGCTGGCCGTATTTTTTTTTTTGAGATGGGAATCATTAGATTCTCTCCTCTCATGCGCATATATAAACCCCAAACTTTTCCCATGGAAGGCAACAGTGAGGGTTGGCACATGGGCTCAGCTGGGTGGGGACCTGAAGACCCCTTGCAGTTCTTTGGGAATATCTCACTGTCTGCTAAATGCTCTGTAGCTTTGGTTGATCGGTGATAGATGCTAATGCTCACACAATGTTGCCGTAATTCCTACTGAGAAAGGGGCAAGAGTAAAACCCTAGTCTGACTGAAGTTAAAGGATTTTTTTCCATCAACTTGATTAATTTACATTTGTGCCTTGCAGTTTTTCACAAAATGGGCGTAACAGAAATGAAAGGTGTAAAAGTGTGAGAGGCACATACTGCAAAACAGCACCTGGAAGCTGACTGAAATGCAGAAGCTGGTTCCACACACAGCACTCCCTGCCACGTTTAAGCTCAAACTTGGGCTTCAGGATAGATGATTGGAAAATAAGAAATAAGGAATTTTGTAATCTATTGTGACCTAAAGAAGTCACTAAAGAACAAGAAAAAAAGCCCCAAGTTTCTCATGGTAGGTAAGAAATGAGGCAAGTAAAACACATTTCCTTATACCCCTAAGTGTACCAGTGCCTTTCCATGTCATTTCTAACATATGTAACTGGGAAGCAGACATTTTCTATAGCTTGCTTTTTCAGCAGCTGTTAGGACATCTGGATAGAAATCTATCTGGTGCTTAGCAAAACAAATGCTACCATAAACCTTGGGATTCCCCTTCCTTTTGCACAGTTACATGAGAAAGCAGCAGGGCCCTGAAGTTCTTCTTCCAGGATGGGAGGTGTGGAACTGTGATGAGAAGGCTGCTTTCAACATGGAACTTCAGATACTAAGAGAAAGTCCTGATTCTCTGCAGCCTCAGGGACAAGCTTGACTAGGTATTACCTCCACCTCAGGTCCTCCACAAAGATAGCAGCATCTCCAAACAACTGTAGAGTTTGATTTCATCTCATCACATCCTTTCCTGGGTATTTTTCCATTAGGGTTTTGCACAGAGCCCATGGGATTAGGGAAGAGACAGATCTGAGTCTGTCATATTGTGGTTCTGTTTTCAATGGTGATATATATTGTGCTCTGTGTTGAATTAAAACTACAATAAAAGTCCTCTCACTTGTTCCTGTATTTATGTAATGTTCAAATTAGATGGGAACAGTTATTTGAGGGGAACTAGTCCAATGCATATCCAAAACCACATCAGGTTTTAATATAGAAGCTACCTCCTAAGACACTGCATGGTCGAGCAGAGAAGTTCAACCAGATCTGTATTACTCAGTGTCAGAGACTAGCAAAACTGGCCCATCTGACTATCACCTCCCCAGTGTCCAGGGGAACATCAGGAGTTCGTATAAATGCACAATGTGAAAGTCTAGGCAGGATGATAGCTTAATGTGATTTTGGTCTTCAAATGATCAGTCGACTGCCTTCACGTTCATGATGGAAGTCCTGGCACCAGAGAGGTGAAATGTTAGGAAGTGTCTGGGCTACACAGGAGTTACAGATATGTTTTACTAGAAGAAGAAACATCTGAAATCTGGAAAGAGGATTCCAATTCAGGTTCCTCGGCAGTTTCATATTAATGGATACAGGACTGAGTTGAGAAAGAGCCATGGATAGAAGATATACTGAGGAATTTACAGGTTCCTTGAAATATTCTGGCTCTTCATTTTCTGTATATGTGTAGCCTGGCCTATATAATTTGTGTGGTGTCCGGAGTCCCAGGTAACTGGTTGCTACAAGGGATGCTGATAAGACAGGATCTGTTAATCAGGTTTTTTAGTTCAGCTACGTTAAGTAACTGGACCTGGGTGCACATGGTGGGTAATGTGGAAGAATACAGAAGTCTGATGTGTACCTTGAGGGGATTTGATTCTGGGTGAGAATAGCCAATGATTTGAATTGTATGATGTTAATTGCTATATAATACAGCATGCTATCATCACTATGGTTACTATATGCCATACCAATAATATGGTAAAAATTGCCCAGGTCAATGAAGAATCAATTTTGTGAGACTGGGTAAAGTGATCTAGATGACAGAACTAGAATTGGCTTCAGCATGCAACAATCCAACACCACACACCATCTCTCCTGCCCTGAAGGACTACTGCGATAGATGGAGCCCAAAGCCACGGACTAAGCAGAATCATAGAATGGTTTGGGTAGGAAAGGACCTTAAGATCATCTAGTTCCAACCCCCTGCCATGGGCGGGGATGCCTCAGTCTAGACTGTCACCCAAGGCCCTTTCCAACCTGGCCTCGAACACTGCCAGGGATGGGGCATTTACAACTTCCTTGGGCAGCCTTTTCCAGTGTCTCAACTCTCTCACAGTTAAGAAATTCTTCCTTATGTCTAACCTGAACCTCCCCTTTTAAAGTTTTAATCCATTACCCCTTCGTCCTATTGCTACAGTCCTTGACAAAGAGTCTCTCTCCAGCATCCTTCTAGGCCCCCTTCAGACACTGGAAGGCTGCTATGAGGCCTCCACATTGTCTTCTCTTATCCAGGCCAAACAGCCCAAATATTCTCAGCCTGTCTTCGTAATGGGAGGTGGTCTAGACCCTTTATGATCGTCGTGCTCCTTCTTTGGACTTACTCCAACAGCTTCAAGTCCTTCTTATGTTAAATGAGGGATGGCCTATAGACTAAGGGAATGATACCTGTGTGTATATATACCAAATGTCAGGAAAGGATGCGTTGAGAGTGTCGGACTTGGGCATGATGTAAATGGTATAGTATAAGGGATGGATATTGTCCTGGTTTCAGCTAGGATAGAGTTAATTTTCTTCCTGGTACAGTGATGTGTTTTGGATCTGGAGTAAGAATAATGCTGATTGATAACACACTGATGTTTTAGTTGTTGCTAAACAGTGCTTACACTAAGTCAAGGATTTTTCAGCTTCTCACACTGCTCCACCAGCAAGTAGGCTGGTGAGCAGAAGAAGCTGGGAGGAGACACAGCCAGTACAGATGTTTGAAACTGCACAAAGAGATACTGCATACCACATGACACTATACTCAACATATAAACCTGGAGAAAGCTGGCCAGGGGCCACTATTTGGGACCTGGCTGGGTATCAGTTGGTGGGTGGTAAGCAACTACATTGCGCATCACTTGTTTTGAATATTCTAATTATTTTATCATCATTATTATTATTCCCTTCTGTTTCCGTCCTATTAAACTGTCTTTAGCTCAACCCACACATTTAACATTTTAATTTTTT
>JAOEHX010069386.1:0-15129 GCA_025448015.1 Bolborhynchus lineola
TTTTTCTATCTGTGTTGAGTTTTTTTCTAGCTGTTTTGCAAACATCTTCTGATGTCTTCTGTCTGACAGGGTGCAGACAGCTCCAGCTGGGACATGCTGCGCTAGGCCATCTGTAGAGTGATTTCTAGTTGTTTGGGGCTTTGTTTTGCCTGTCCCTAATGATATTTGTTTAATTGGGAACAGGTAAATGCAGTACCGCATTTTCAGGCAGAGCAATAAAAACAGCAGCACCAGTAAAAGGGACTATGTGATAATTCACAGGGCAATGCCTGTTTAGAACTTGCCTGTAACAGAAAAGAGATGATGTAATGTATGTCTACAGCATACAAAAATATCTCTGAAAAAGATTCTGATCTGACCAGATGAGTTGTGCAAGAAAACAGAGCATTTGTCTGTGCAAACAATAACTTGTTTATGTATTTAAGAATTGTTCTTATCAAAATACCATCAGATGTCTTCTCAGATGAGTTTTTTACAATACTGCACCATTTACAGCAGGAGTCAAAGTTTCATGTTTTGTAATTATTTAAATCAGGTATTTAAACTTTTATGTGTAATTCTCAAAGAGATAATGGCTCTGAAAATTATTTTTTAATGTCTTATTTTGCAGTGAGATTGAAAATGGTAGTAGCACTCATATTAATCCAACATAACACTGGGTTTCTGAGGGAATGATTTTTATACGATGAATGGAGGGAGAGCCTCAGTAGAGCCTTTCACTGAGGTTTGTCTCTTTCTAATAACTGAATAGGGAGCCTGAATCATTCCAAATTTAAAAGGGATGAAACTGATACGTTAGTGTGACTAGGATGTTCATCAAAGCAGCTGTTCTGGGTCAGATGAAGGTCTCCTCCAGCTTAGTATCCTGTCTCCAGCAGTGGCTGGAAAGCAATAGACGGGGAAGAGCAAAGTCAGGAAAAGCACATAGGATATGTCCCTGGGGCAGTCTCCTAACCTCTGTCTTCAGCTTGGGAACTTCTTCATCCGTGTTGTGTTTTCTGTGTATCTAGTAACCCCCAATGGATTTCTTTTCTGTTTGCTTGCCTGGTCTCTCCTTGAGCTGAGGTACATTTCACATGTGCCACAGCATCTGCTGGCAGTGACTTCTGCAGGGGGCACCAAGTGTCAATTCCATGTGAGTTCTAAACCTCACTGATAGGAGATTCTCCTAAGGTCTTTAAATCCAGTGACCAAAAAGATGTATGTGAATATAGTAAATCCCTCTCTGCCCCTTCCATCCCAGGAAGAAGATGGGAAGGCATCAAGTAGTGTGCTATCCCTGCCCTGTGCACACCAAAGAGATCTGCATCCTCAACCGCTCTGGCTGCCTTTCACTTAATGCAAAGAGGCAACCTGGGATCAGACTACTGAGGAAACAGTCAGTGTGAAAGAGCAGAGAGAAGCCTGTTTGGGGCCTCCTCTGCCTTGCTTGGCAGTTGCAGTCAAGCTCAGGTCCTTACCCTTGGTGCCTTCCTGAGCTGTGTTGCAGGAATGCCAGTGCCCAGTTGCTGATCCTCACCCAAAGCTACTGTATGAGATCTAAAAGTCATACCCTGGTCAAGCTGTCAGTTTTAATCCTTTACCAGCCTGTTGCTTTCATCCTGTTGTACCTTCTGCATGAGTGGCAGAGCCTGACTCATATGGCTTGGCTGTAAGCAAACCTAATAACTCCAAGGCATAAAATAAGGAAGTTTTAAAATACTAACATTCTTTCAGTTTCAGCATATAAGAGACTTAAAGGGAATTATGATGACTATGAAGAAGTGTGAGAAAATGCCAGAGATTTATGGATCTGTTAATGTTTACAGTAACATTATTACATTATTATATTAGTTCTCACTGTGGAAATTAAGGGCATGGTAAGATGACAATCTTAATGTCTGCGTGGAAATATGTACAAAGCAGTTAGTCTTCCAAAAAATGTATTTTGAAATGATGTTGAAAGCTGAATTATAGTTCTGATGAATTGTTCAAGCATCTGAGTTTATGGAGTTCTTTCACAGTTATTGGATTAACAGAACCATTCTTTTTTTATCCTTTTACAAGTTCTTGTCTAAGCTGTAAAGTGTAATGAGAACATTAGATGTATCTGCTAGTTTGAAATGCTGTCCTGCTAGCTTACTCTAGCTCACTGTTACAAATCCTCTGGCCCTGTTATGGGTTGCTAGGCAGAAGGGAAATAATGTCATTTGTTAAACAAAGCACACAATGTCTTTCTTTGTAGACTTTGCACATTCTTTCAGTGGTGTGAAATCCATGTTAACGATCAGCTCACAGTGAAAAGGTCCCACTTAAACATTACCACAAAAATCATGAGGTTTGTGTATGATTGGAGGGCACAAAAAAAATGCCATTTCCCAAAAATTCACCTGGATCCTTAAACTGGTCAACAAGTTTGTTGCCAAGGCTTTCTGACCAGGAAGAGCAGGAACATGAACCAGGAGAGGAGGACACAGAACAGGTATCTGGCAGGCAGGGTAACACAGGTCCAGCCTTCCACTGGCTTATTTTTAATTCCCCTGCTCTCTGTCTGAGTTTTTTTTATGTATCTTTCTGGGTATTTTAGATTCTTTATTCCACTACATTTTGGTTAAGGAGAAATCCCAGCTATGATAGCTCCTGTGTGCCTCCTGAACTCTACTTACTGCTGTACAGTCCCAGCTCATGAACGGGCTTTGTGCTTTGCTGAAAAAGGTCTTCTGGCACTGATGGAGAGGGAAACTAGAAAACATCTTATTATAAGATTCTGTCTTTTCAGCTGTCTTTCCTGGCTGAAGATTTGCCTTTTCCCTGCCTAGGTTTTTTCAGAGGGAGGCAGTCTTTGATCTGAAGGGAATGACTTCAGGATAGACATGCATTTTTAAAGCACTAATATCTTAACTTGAAGAAGGAAAACAATACGGCTCTTCTACTGTGTCTTGACTGTGCCCAGATATATCTGACCTGAGGCTCTGTTGTGGTCAGCAATTATTTGCTATGTGCTGACACCATCATGTAGAGGGAATGTTGGTTCTCTCTAACAGCTTGAGCCATACCAGCACTTGATAGCAAAAAGAAATTTGAATAAATCCTTGGTATCCACTTACACGAATTATGAACTCCTAGGTGGCACTGTAGTCCCCCTGAGAATCAAAGATACTGGTTCAGCTTCAAGCATTAGGGCTAGTATGCAACTTAGACCAACTTTTCTGTTGCTGCATTTTTGTTGCAGAAAGTCTGGTCTCTGAGAGATAATTTGATTTAGTCTTTTTAAAGTTCCCTGTAGTAACAGCTGGTTTGAGCACCTGCTCCTGAGAGAGAGGGTATTTATAAAGAAAAGTCAGTTTTCATTTGCATTTCCAGGAACACAGAATCCACCTCACAAACACAACGATGTTGGTGGATAACTGTTCATCATTAAACCTTTATTTCCTTTTCCTCCTGAAGTTGTTTTATTCCTGTTTTCAGTAACTGGATCTTATTCTGTCTTTGATGAACAGCCCTCTCTCAAATGCACATTTCCTTGTTAACACCTGAAGCTATAGACTGCAGTGAAGTTTCCCCAAGCCTTCTGTTTAGTGGGCTCTGTAGATTTGGAATTTTACAACAATTTTTTTTTTCTTTTTCACTGAATTATTCTCCAGATGTTTCTCTAGATGTTTCCATCATCTTCCTTGGTTTGCAAGAGGCACAACATCTCATTCCTGATCTCAGCAGTGTCTAAATTAGGTTGGTATGATGCTATTGTTCTAGTTTGTATGTCCAACAACAGAGCTAGACTCATTGGTCTCAGATTTGCAGTGGGAGAAGCGATTCATCTGTTGGCTAAAGGTAGCTTCCATTTTTGCTTTTAGTAGTTTCTTGCCAGAACGGTCCTCATTTATTTATGTTTTCATATAAATATATGTATATATATGTATATCACTAGCTAGTTCTGATGTCCTGAAAAGGAAGGCTTACATACTTGAGAGTGGAGTTAAACCCATGACAACTTGTCTGCCTTTAGTCACCATCCTAAATAGCATCCTCCACCGAAGTGTTTCACCAAGGGCTTGGTGTTACACCATCTCTTGGATTTCAGCACATCACTGTTAGGAAGCGAGGTAGTACAGATGAAAACACTGGCACAAGCATTGAAGAACAGTTACAGTGCTGTTGTACAGTTATTCTTCACTGTATGCATTAAAGTGGCCAGTGAATTTCCTCTGTCATCTCTTTGCTGCTGTGAGACTTCCTCTCTGCAAGTTTAGAAAAAGAGTAGGATTTTCAAAACAAGAAGCTGTAGCTCAGAGCAGGATATTGAAGCAGCTTTTACACATTAACTTGTTCTGTGGGGTCAGTGGCTGCTTCTTCTCATTATGGCAGTGCTGCAGCTTTCCTAGCTGTGATGTGTGGATGCAGTCCAGGCCTGGCCAGATCCAACTTTTCACTGAAGTAGTCACAGCCACTGTGTTTTATTCTTCAAAGTTGTCTTTGGCTTTCCTCAGAGTGTGAAAAAATCTCTAACACTGCTGCTACTGCTTCCTAGAAGAGGCTGTACACATATGCATCCATACTTTTCCTTGCAGCACACCCAACTGGCAATAGAGGAGTAAAAGCAGCCCCATTCTGATCACTTTTGTAAAAACCCATTGGTACTGATGGGGGAATGTGACAGTTTACGTACAAAACAGATGATCATTAGGTACTGACCATCTCTTCGGTCATTAAAGGGGCAACTCAGCCATCAAAGCCAGCCATTCATCAGGGGAGAAACAAATAATAAAAGCAAACTGAAAATAGAAAGACAGAGCAGATACGAGCAGCCACTGCAGACTTCCTGGCCTCATCCTGTGGGTCACAGCAAGGTTGACTTCCACCACACTTGCCATCTACGTTTAATGTGTTTGCAGTCACCAGAGTGGCTATGTTCCTTCTGACAGGCACCAACAGGAAAATAGCCTCTTCTGGGTAAAGCTTCTAAGAACTGCAAGTAACCTTTGCTGCTGAAATGGTCCCCAGCAGAATGGGTGATGTGTGCCAGATGAAGATGTAATGAGTGGTGTGATGCAGCTGCTGCACCTACTCTTCAGCAAAACAGTGCCGGTCATCTGTCTTGGCAAAGCTTCATTGAGGCTTTTCTGGGAGATGGCATTTCAGTTTCAGCAGCAGAGATAAAGCCAGCTCAGTTGTGAGCACAGCAAAAAAGCCACCTTAATGAGCATAAATGCTAAAGAAATGCTAAGTATGTGTTCAAAAGAGCAGACAGACCCTCAACCCCAAAGGAAAACCCTTCAAGACATCTGACTGCCCATCCTCAACCTCAAAACCAAAAGATAGCCTTTACAACCTGGGACGCAGGACTGTAATGAGTCTCAGGCACACCAGTTCTCTCATCTCGTTTTTGATGAAGGAGCTTTGAGCTGATGCGGAAGTCATTTTATCTGCCTGACCTTTTGAAGAATAATCACTAGCTTAGAATTTACAAGTTGTTAATAATTCATTTCAAGAGAAGGTGCTGCAACAGCAAGGAAACATCAGAGCAAGGGGAGTGTTGGGTTTGAAATGGGAAATGTGGCGTGCCAAGGGCAGAGCTACTTTGGATGCCATTGGAGAAAAGCAAACTGGATTAAGGAGGACAAAATAAAAGGAGTCATCCTTCACTCTAAGTTGATTTCTACAAGCCTTTGAATCTTTTTAGGATCTGGCAATATTATGATCCATATTTGATCAAAATAAATTATTCTTGTTTCCAAGCTGATCTCATGGTATTTTCTACTCAGCAGAGAAAATACTGAAAATCTTGTAAGACATCCTGTTCTCATAAAATGCCCTGCCCAATTTTGTAAATTCAGGAGGTTTTGGCTGGGCCAGATAAGCTTTGGAGGAGCATCTGAATATTCACTCAAGCTGAACCCACACTCCAGACTGTGGTGTGAGCAGTTTCCTGCACTTCAGAGATTCTGATGCTTTGAAAAATTTTACTGACTGTGGAAGAATGAGGACAGTGAGGAAAAAAAAAGCTACTGTTGCCCCTCTGTAATTAGTCCGTTGGATAAAGAGAGCACATATGTTTTCCCATAGGCTGGTGGATAGCATAAATTCAGTGTGGTTAATGTCCTCTCCCTGATGGCATGCAAATAAGGAGCCACAAAATTCTTTCAGGTTCAGAGACCTCTTGGGAAATAACAGGTACAAAGGCTGCTCTTTAAGGTAAAAATTGCCTTGTAATTACTGCCACTCTTGCGTATATAAGACATGTCTGCCACAAGAAAAACATGTGTCCCTTATTCTGTCTCAGTGCTTGTGTAGTTCCTATCACATATTTGACCACCTCCCAAGCAGTCAAAAATAAGCCAAAAATAAATGTGAGAAAAAGCACACAACAGCCTTCCAGGGTGGCTCTGACCTTGTGCTGGTATGGCTGAGGGCAGGACTGTGTATTCGTTCATTTCTAAATCAGCATTTTGACAAATTGCCCTTTCTCTCTCTGGCTTACCCAGTTTGCTGACATGTAGATAGGCTCTCTGGTGTCAGGGCTGATATGGGATGCATGTCAAGCTGCTCAGTGTTACTCAGAGTCTCCACTTATTTTGGACCCACCCAATGCAGAACAACATTTCCCATCTGGGAACTATTAGCATAAGTTAAACAGTCATTAACCTGTGTTAATGATGTCTGGAGGTTTTCAAAGGAACCTTGAAGAGAAACAGGGGCTTTTTTTCAGAAGCAGAAAGTGGCTGAGAGTATTCTTGTTGCGACGGAGGCTGCAGGAGATACCAGGGCCTCATGGAAGTCACCCTCCAAGATGTGGGTTTTGTGCCCAGTCACTGAGGAAGGACATAAAGATATCCCATGGACAGTTATATAATGAGAAAGTCCCCTTCACATGACTGCTACGATACTGCAACATCACATTTTCCTTTTGTTATAAAATTATTTCCTTAGTATGAAGCATACTGTGCTAACAGCATTCTTAAGTTAACAAGTTCTTGACATTATAGCTCAGGCTTCACAAGTTCAAGGCATGGGGTTGTCCTCAGCATCCTCAGTCCTTGTCTCAGGAAACAGTGTGGGTGCCCATGGCAAAGCCAGAAGCAAACACAGGACAAAGAACTTCAGGCAAGTGCTTGTTGAGGTCTGAAATGCTTCCTTGGGTCAGCACACATGTCAGAGGGTCAGAAATTCTCTTCCAAAAAAGTTAGTCAGATTTTTCAGAGATTTCTTTTTAATTTGCAGGAGCCTAAAGATTTTCTGATACAAGTGAAGTGCAAACTCTAAAATCTAATGGTATGTTGATGGATGTGCTTCTAAACATGTGTCTTTCTAAGTATCTCTGAAAAAAATGCTTGAAGAAAATGCTATAGGAACCAGAGTTTTCCAGAATCACCTCCTCTTCCAGAATATTATCCCTTTTCTTCAGTCTAAAGCAGCCTGCTAGAGGATACACTCTACTCTCGCTTACTTTTCCAAGTAGCTTCTGCCCCAGTTTTCAGCTCTAAATAATCAGTCCCAACATCAGATTCCAACCTGTAACGTTATCCACGTTTGTTGCTGTTATGCACTTTGAAGCACAAGCTGGCACACATAGTCAGTGCCTATGGACAATGCCAGTGCTGATGAGAAAACCAGGCAATAAAAAAAGGTAGCATTACAAGAATAACACCTGACCTTGACATCTTAACAGAAACCAGGTAAGGAAATGCTGGAATTACAGTTAGCTGTGGAATTTCAGCTCTGTCCTCAGCTGTAAAATACCCTTTTTTTATTATGTCCTGCTCTTCAAGCTTTGTCCTAAATCAAGAATTATTGATTTTCTAATGCACTTTTTTCTTCAAGGCACTCTGTCATTATGACCAAACTCAGATATAATTAATTTTTACAGCACTTCTCAGAGGTGAAGGAAATTTGTCTCTTTTTACTGAATAGCTCTGAGGATTAATGTAAAGGATGCATATTCATTTTGGTGTATGGGCTGAGGCTGTGCACTTCACACATTAGAAGTGGCAGGCAAAAATGCTGACCTTGAGCTCCATGGCTAGTTCAAGGGAATCAATTTCTCAGGTGAGAAAAGACTTCTCTGTTCTGTCCTGTCCTGTCCTGTCCTGTCCTGTCCTGTCCTGTCCTGTCCTGTCCTGTCCTGTCCTCTGATCATCATCATTTCCCCCATCCTCCACAGCCACCATCCCCCTGCCTGCCACCGCTGTCCCACCCTCCATCCCACGCTTCTGTTCCACATCCATGTGCCATTCCCAGTCATGTCATTTTGCTTGTCTTGTCAAGAGGATTCCTGAGTCTTCCCCTCCTACATCACTACCCGCACATCTGGCTTTTGTCCATCCTGTGTTTGAATCCAGGAATTTTTCTCCTCCACGTTGTCTCACCCCAATGAATATCACTGAGAACACAAAAGAGACAGACTCCTGGCTCTCTTTTCAGGTGTCTGGCCCTGTCATAGGCTGTGAAAATCTGCAGCTGAAACTGCAAGTGAAGCCCTGCTTGACCTGAGGTTGAAACTTGCTCAGGGAGGATGAAAACTTCAGGGGTTCAATTGCTAAGACGAAAGGAATCTTGCAGTTATCCACTGAGCATGTGCAAATTCAGCTTTTCAAAGGCATATAACATAGCCAAATTTGGGAAGACTTTCAGGAGGGCAAAAGGGATATCTCTGATGAAAGGCAACCCTCTAACAAGTTTCTGCGCCAAGGAAGAGGGGTGCCAGAGCTTTTCAAAGAAAAGGTCACAGTTGCTTTTTAACTTGGACAAAACAATGAATTTTTCCTTACCCTCATTATTGGAAACGGCTGAGTTTGTGGACATTTTCCAAAAGCTTCAGCCTGAGGCAGATACCTGGCATGGAAAATTTCATTCCAAATGGTTATAGTTTGGCAATGTTGTAAGCGCTTGGAAATAGGGTCTTACAGTGCAAGGGATTAAGGTTTCACTGCAACATGAAAGGCCAAGCCACCAGCCCTACCTCTAGTCACAGCCCAACACCTTGCTTCATCACCCTGTGTGCAAAACAGGCAGTGATGCACATTCAAAGCAGGGGCTGAACTCCTTTTGCGGGTTTGTGTCCTGGCCAGAAGGAAATTACTGGGATCAATACTGAAGAAGTGGGTTAAGACGAATGCTCTGTAATGTAAAGGGGTTTCCTAGCATAGAAAGTCTTCAGACAGCGTGGTTCATAGAGCTCCTTTCCAAGCTTTGCTTGTCTGCATTTACACTCATCCATTCTCTTCAAATGAACGTGGCTTTCAGTTTTCTGACAAATGTGTTAGCAACAGTTTATCCTACATCGCCCTCGTTTCCAGCTTGCTGAAGTTGGTCTGTCTTTACCATTAACTCAATATCCATTTCCTTCTTTTATCACACTACCATGACCACCTCTCCCTTGTCATATTCTGGATGAATGAAAGCATAGACACTGGCAACCCTGAACCAAACTTAGAGAAGCTGACTTCTGATGCTGTGTAGAATGTGATTTTCCAAGGATAGCCCACCAGCGCCCCAGTGGATCCTTTTCTGAGTGCCAAGCACAGTCCATGACTTTTGGCTGCATTTCACACACTGTGGCAGAGGCATGAGCCATATTCTGCAGGCATAGACCAATACCTGGAAAAGGCAAAGGAATCACGATGTCTAATGAGCTCCAATTGAGTTACAGATATTTTACATCCACCACGTATGTATCAGAAGGCAGTACCTGCCCCCTGGCCAGGCAGTTTGCAGCTCAGAGTACCTCAGGACAAATGAGCCGTGGTGGAAACTCGGGCACCATGTGCTGCTTTTGTGAGACCTGGGATGACTCTATCTTAGTTTTCTACCATGTTTGTACACTGTCCTCATAGAACACCATTGCACTGGATCCCCTTGGAAAGATGTGCGTCCTTTGCATGAAGCCCAGCTCTGTGGATGTTACAGCAGGGCACACTGCCTGTGTAATATTAGCTCTGTTTGCACAGGTGTTGGATGGCTTTGGAGCCTAGATCTTTGGATGATGTGAGCATCCAGGAGGTCTTCTGTGGCTCATGGAGTCTGCTGGGAGGTAAAGACTTTCAAAACAAAATCCTCTTTAAAATTTTGTGAGTAGCAGTCTTCATCTGCATTAAAAGGTTTTTGTATTGCCTAATTTATTTCACATACTCTTTCTGAATAGTGGCAGAGAAATACCAAAGTTTGGAGAGATAATCTCTTCCTTATTTTCAGTTTATTGGGACATAAAATAGGTGATAAAGGCAGTGGGTGCAGTTGTGCTGTTGCTGAAATCCACGGCTAACAGGATTGCCTGAGGAATGAGCCTGGCTACTTGTTTTAATAGAGGTGCTGGAAACTGCCACCCACAGGAGCCCACCTCTGTTTTGTGAAATCAATAGTTGTATTTATTACTAGGAAGGTCGAAGGGAGAGGGAAGGTGGCTGAGAGTATGCAGATAGCGAGAAGGAAGGGGAAATATTTCCAGTACTGGTGGAAAGGCAATCACAGCAGCATCTGGCTAAAATCAGAACTGCTTAAAATCCGAAGAAAGCAGAGAGGCAGGATGAATAAAAGAAGAATAAACTGAAAGTATAATAAAGCACAACTTGCCTTTCATCTCATGCCTCCAGTGAAAACAAGCCTGTTTTCCAGCAGAGGCAATAATAACCAGAAGTTGTTTTAGGAAGATCCCACCACCTCGGCGAGCATCACCCGGGGGCAGCCCAGCAGCTAGATGGCACCACTGGCTGTGCTATCACCCCTTGCCCTTGTGCCAGCGCTGCTCCACGGAAAGGCTTTCAGCTTGGCTTGCCTCGAGGTTGTTTTTGCTAAAGGCTGTTGCTTTGAATTGAAAACCGAAGGTGATAAATTTTACTCAGAAGATTCAGCAGAACTAAGATCCCGAGTGACCTGGTGGTGCAGCCTGAGAGCTCACCAACAGGTCTGTGCTTCCAGTCTTTGCAGGGTAATTTCAGCGCTCTTTGAACCTCGGGTGTTTCCTGAAAGGGCTGTAAAGATGTATAAACAGACAATGCCATTGCAAAAAAATGTGATTTTTTTTTCCAATATGGTACTACAAGGACAAAAATTTGGGTTTGTCCGTCTGTCTGAAGGAGGTTAACTGCTGCTCTCTTTGCATCTTTATATCTCTGCTAAGTTGTTACCATTCGCTCTTCTTTTCAGGTCTGTACTACATCCATAGCAGAGTAACAGCAAGGGCTCACAAACTCAGCTGGTAACCCTTCCAACCAGGCTAAAGTCCTGCATTGGACTACTGCGGTGGGAACAGTCACGTTCATGAGACTCTGTGGAGTGTGTTACTGGCGAACATTTTTGCGCTGATTTCCAGCCAGGCACCATTTCCCGGAGCTTCAGACCTGAGATGGAGCTTTCCCAGGGTCAGGCTATTGCCAGATCATGACTGTGAGTGACATGAAAGTTTAAGAAACTGCCTCTGTAACAATAAGATAGCTGCTAGAAGCAGAGAGGATTTCTGTATTACACTGGGTTTGTAATCATCAGAAAAGCACAGTTTGCTGTGCTTTTACGTTCCCTTCAAATCTCTTCTGCAATTTTTTCCATTCACTTCCCTCCTGGTTCCCACTTTCACTCCCTGCATGTGTTTTTATATGGAGCTCCTAACAGAGCAAATTGTAGAGATCCACAAAGGACCAGGGAACTAAGTGTCCAGGTGGCATCTGGGCACCTTACCTATGAGCATCTTACCCATCAGCTCTGTCACACAGGCGATGAACCTCCAGGCCATCCTTTGCTCCATCATATATGCAGCCTGTCTCCATCCTACTGGGTGCCAAGCCCATGGGGCAGTTCTTGTTTATTGGTCCTCTTGAGGAGGGAAATGGCCTCCATTCTTGTGCCCATCCCCTGACTTCTCTCAGGCTGTCAGGGAGGTCCCTGACAGAGGTTGATGGGGGTCAGGAAGGTTTACTGGTGCTCTCAGGGCCCTGGCAGCTGCCTGAGAGTCAACTGCTGTCCACAGATCTTCGCAGCACCTTCAAGTTCTGTGGGGATGATTATTTTTCTTAACTGTGGGACAGCTGCAGAAAGAACCCACATGGAGAAGCCCTCAGAAAACAACAGCGTCAAAAAGAACCCACCACAAAACCCCCAAAACTAACTCACAAATCCACAACCCTTTGCTTTGGTTTTGGAACCTATTTTGTTCCATTCTAACTTGAGAAATTCCAGCCATAGCCTGAGTATGAGCCACGTCGCAGAGCCATCTGCGATGTGCAACATGGTGTCACCCACCCATGGCTTTTAGAGAAAGAAAGAAGAAATTAATTATGATCTGAATGAAGCCAAAATGAGACCCCAATGGTCTTTGAGTCACATTGCATTAAGTATTGTGAAACATGTAACATTTTCCCTCTTCTACAACTCCATCTCCTGTGGAGAATAAAACCCTCTGGTACAAGCTACATGCACTGCTGGGGACATGCTGAAGGTTCCCGTCCTACCCCTTGCCAGGCAATTATCCAAAATGCAAAACCACCACTCTGAGTCTGGGCCACGATTGCTACACAATGAAATAAAATACAACCAAGCTCCAGCAGGGGAAGAATTTGGAAGCAATCTCATCCAATTTCTTATTGTATTGGGTTTGCATAGCCAGGTTTTGCTAGTGGAGAGTCTATAAGGGTGTCTTCTGTGACAAGCTGCCAGAAGCTTAGCCCATGTCTGATGGAGCCAATGCTGGCTGGCTCCAAGATGGACCCACCACTGGCTAAGTCAAATATAAGAAGTGGAGCAGAAAACCTGCCCAATAGGAAATGCAGCCAGAGACAATGTGTGATGAACTGACCAAAGGCCCTATTCACTGTCCCCCTGCACTACTGCGGGGGAGAAGGTAGAGAAAGCAGGAGTGAAGTTAAGCCTGGGGAGAAGGGAGAAGACATGGAGAAGGTGTTTTAAAATTTGCATTTCACACCTCTTTATCCTGCTTTGATTTGGCTGGTGACAAATTGAACTAATTTTCCCATGCTGAGTCTGCTTTGTCCATGATGGTAACTGCTGAGTGATCTCTCCCTGTCTTTATCTCAACCCAGCAGGCTTTTGTCATACTTTCTCTCTGTCCAGATGAGGGGGGGAGTGATAGAGCTGTTTGGTGGGCACCTGGCATCCATGCAGAGTCAACTTGCTGCACTCATCTTTTGAAAGATCTTGGCAATGATAACAGACTGAAATAATATTCCTTCATTGCACCACCCCCCCTGTGAACAAGCTCAGACTCATCAGTTCCAGGCTGCAGAAGAAAGGTCACTGCTGTGCTCTCTGCTCTGTGCGCAGTGCGTCTGGATGAGCACAGGGAGCACAGGAAAGATGCTTTGCAACTGTGCCATCCCTTGCCAAGACTCTCCTGCTTTTCCCTGTGGTTTCCAGGCAAAATTTCTGCAAGTTCATGACCAATTCTGAACTAGCAATGGTAAAAGGAAAAAACAGAGTAAGCAGTTTAACTCATCTGGGGAAGTTAAACTATCTCTGCAGTGGGGTGTACTCCGTATATTTTATTTGCTGTGGCTACCTCACCTTAGGAGGGAGCTGCGTAAGCTGGGGTGTGAAATCCAGAAAGAAGGCAACATTCTCACATGCTTGTTGTCCCTCACCTTGCTGCCCATGTGAGCAGTTCCTCCTTCCTAGCTTGTTCTGTCCTTCACTCTTGCTTTTCCCTCCTAATACAACTCATTCGCCTTCTGTCTCACAGACATCTCCGTCAACATCTCTGCAGTTTAATGCAGCCCAGCTTCCTTCCTGATCTGTCTCCCAACTCAACCATTCTTCCCACAAGGCCAATAAAATCTCCTATACTGGCTAAAAGAAATCCCCTAGTCTGGACTAAAATCCTTTCTTGATCCTGGTTATAAATAAACTCAAACTCTTGGGTTTGTAGACCATCCTGTAGAGCTCATCCAACACTGCCCATGGCTACAGCCCCAGCAGGGAGTGTGCATGTGAGCTCTCCAAGAGCATCACCATGGCCTCTTGTCCTGCCAGCCCCGGCTGGGGACACCTGCCACCCAGTGACGTCCTGAGCTCTGTATGAGATCTTGCGGTTTGAGATGGAAAGCAACACACAGCTTCTTACCAGAAATCCTGTGTGTCATTCTCTTATTACATATTTAAATCATAGGAAACTCGTTTCACCGCCAGTTGGTAAAGAAAAAAATGTTCATTTTAAAATATCCAAAAGATGTGGATAGTTTTGCATGAGGATATGAAATAAGCACTTTTTGAAAAGATGAGAGCTCTTTCTTCATCATGTACCTTGACTCGTTACTTAACTTTTCTGTTCGAAACCTCTGGTTTTGCAAACCAAGCTCTTGCAGTGTTAATATCTTACACAGAGATACTTAAACCCTGGACTTCTTGCTTACTCTTTTAACTAGACCAGAGAGACACTGTGAACAATTCCCCATGAAGAGGGGAACTCCCTGCTGCTGGCGGCTGCTCAAGCATTTACTACAAGGAGAAAAGGGTGCACATCTGTGCTGTGGTGGGGGCAGCAAGGAGTGTAGCCAAGCCCCGTTTTGTGTGCTTGGCCCTCCAACATTGCAGCTGTACCTCATACCAACGACACAATGCTCTCTGAGCACAGCAATGAGATGGTGCAAACTTGCCACAGCAGCCCTTAAGCGCTCTGAGATCCAAGACCTGCTGTTTTTCTCCAACAATTGATGAAATAGATCCAAATATATTATGAGAAGTGATGTTGCATCAGTTTAAACAAATTGCTTTTAGGGTAAGTGTTCATTTTTGTATTTAGGCTGGTCTGGAAAACATGTTTGTGCTGTTGTTTTGGTTTTTTTTAAAGTGAGGTCCAGTGTGAAAAATAGCTTTTTTGATTATTGAATGAAAAAGCTCTTAGTACCAAGGGATAATTGTTTCAAATCCATTTAGGTCAGGGTTAACATTGAGTAATTCTTAGCTAGGCTAGTTAATGACTATGATATGCAAAGAATTTCTGTTTCAAAACCAATACAAGCCAAAGTTTCTCCTTAGCAGCATCATAAAATCACTATGACGTCCCTCGGAGAAGAAAACGGATAAACATGCATATAGACTTTATTTGTTAAAAATCTTTGCCTCTCATGATGACCTTTCTTTCTTTTCTTTCTTTCTTTCTTTCTTTCTTTCTTTCTTTCTTTCTTTCTTTCTTTCTTTCTTTCTTTCTTT
>JAOEHX010069390.1:0-11573 GCA_025448015.1 Bolborhynchus lineola
TCAAGGTCCCTCTGGATGGCATTCCTTCCCTCCAGTGCATCAACCGAACCACACAGCTTGGTGTCATCGGCAAACTTGCTGAGGGCGCACTCAATCCCATTGTCCATGTCAGCGACAAAGATGTTGAACAAGATCTGTGATTCTATGAAGTAGAGCTCTGGACCTGCAGTGTACAACCCCTTGCAAGGCACCACAGTGTCAGAGGTGGCCAGGCAGCTCAGACCTGACTCTGCAGGCTCAGTCACCTTTTACAGCATTTCTGTAGTTCATCAGCCTTACTAAGAAACCATGTGGTGGTTTCCTAGGACTTAGTATCTGCTGCTGATAGTAACACAGGCATACTCTTCCCTTTCTGGTTTCATGCGCATCTTAGGTCTCAGTGAAAACTGGTAGAAGAAATGGTTGAAAAGGAAACATATAGAAAGCACAAGATAAAGGGGTTTCAGACTTTCGACATACTTCATTTCTACATTTTAGGTTTTCCATTTTCTCCTACTCTGGCAGCCACCAAATATTGTTAACACCCTACTAAACTGCTCCTAGGATGAAAAAAAATCCAACTGCCAAATCTTCCCAGACACATCAAGTAATTATCGAGATAAATTCATTGATATAATACATGAAGATTCTCATATTCTCATTTTACAATAAAAACAAACAGAAAATGGACTAACACATAAGTTTTACCTCTAGTTCATGCTGTTATAATAGCAGAAAACCCTATAATAAAAATAAGAAGCTGCAGCCCCCACGAAAGTTGAACTAATGAACCTTTTGCAAAGTGAGTTGACCAAAATTAGCATCAAAAGCAAAAGCCACGTACTACACTGCCATCTTCCTGCTGCAGGCAATACTTGTTCCAATGAAGAATCCCTGTGGCTGTGCTCATTTTTTTCAGTTCATGGAGCCAGTTCAACTCCTTTTGATTTTGACAGGTTCAACCCTAGAAATAAAAACCTATTTTGACTACCATTTCCAATGGTGAAGTACGAGTAAGAAGTATTTTTGGACTTAAGAATACAAAGTCCACAACTAATATGTCAAAAATCTTGCTACTAACCGAGATGGTTATTAGTGCAAAATTTAGCTTCTCCAACTAGCTTTCACAGTGATGAACTCAGTCATAAATACTGATTTACTGACACTTCATTCATCCATCTAAAATAAATTTAAACTCATTTTTATAATTATCATTACTCACTAACACACACCTAGAATTGGGAAGCTGTCACTAAATATTTCCTAATTATGAATGGATATATATGGAGATATACATATGGACATACATGCGTAAGTATAGGTACTCATACGCACACAGAAATAAATGCACTGGATGTAATAAAATAAAACATCAAAAAAGGTGGGCTTAATGTCTTTATGTGAGCTAACCCTTGAAAGTGCAAGGAATAAAACTTAACATGAAAAGGCTCTTGTTTCATATTTTATATAACAGAAAATAATAAATTATTACATTAATTACTTTAAATGCATTGAAAAATAAGGTTATATTTTTTGAAAAGTATTTTCTCTCAGGAATTCAGTAAAGCTGCTATTAAATTACAAAGATTTTGCTTCTCCTTTATTTGTCAAGGCTTTGATGGTTTGTGTTAGGGACCCTGACTCGATTTATCCCCAAAGGACAGAATACAAATCTCAGCTGCTGCAGCAGGCAAAATAGGTAAGAAAAGCTCTTGAGATTGGCTTTCCTACACTATCTGCTGTCCTTCTATTTCTGTTCTAAGAAATACTGTCATATTTCTGAACTTTTTTTCTAATTCTCATTCTATAAATTAATTGAAAAAATCTTAAACATGGCAGAATAAAAAAAAGAAAAAACAAGTGGCTCCCAAACTGACACAAATCACCATTAAATTATTATTTCTTTTAAATAAAGTAAGTAAAAAATGCAAAGCTGTATTTGATAATCTATATGTAAAACTAGTCTGTAACTGTATGTTCATTTTCCTCTTACTTCATATGGAGGAAGCAGGATCACACATAATACCTCTCCTGTCATTGCTGTTGCTTAATTAGTCAACAACGAGTAAAGCTAATGATAAAAATAATTGAGCTGGGCCTTCAATCTCTAAAGAGAGGCATCAACATGTAGGATATTCGCACAAGCTATGGGTTTCACACACTATGAATGGAAAAAGGGACACCAAGGTATTCTGCAGAGTACTATACATGACTCTGGTTTCAACTTAGACTATAACTGCTACATAGTAAATGCATCTTTTTTAAGTGTCTATAAGAAATTGATAATATATCTAAATACATGTAAATTTTAACAATTCCCATTTTAACCTAAATTTTAATGTCCCCATTATGTGGTGCTATTTTTTTCCAGTGGTGACAGCTGGCATATGAAACTTAGAAAACTTTTTTCTCTCATCCTTCCCTGAATAGCCAAGAGAAAAACATATATGACATGTAATTCACAACTTCTGCGTTTAGGTGTAACAAATACATAACCATGACAAAGAGTTAAAAAAATCCGCCAACAAGACAGTAACAGAAAATGCTATGTTAAAAATATTTTTCTACAAATGACAGTATTTAAAATATTCTGCGTGCAGTATGTCTTCATCTTGATCCGCAGGGAGAAGACAGACTGCTCTCTAATCCTTTGTCTTCTTTTCAAAAGCTGAAAGCAATCAATTGCTAAGACAAAAATGCACTGTCAATGTTTTAAATACACTAATATGAAACAATCAAACCTGTATTACAGCACTGTTGTATAGCACTTGACAAAAGCGTAAGTTGAAAATTGTTTTGTAGACATCCCAAAACTAACGGCTTCCACTGAGTTGTCTAATGTGTCACATCTCTTTGTCACTTAATGGGCCACTCATCTTTCATTCTCCACATGAGGAAGAGTAAGCAGCACATTCCAAAAACACTGGTTTCCTTACCTCACACAAAGTAAAGTGACAAATTGAGACAGTCCCAAGAAGTCTGAGTGAAATACATTCACAACATGACAATATTCACAGAACAAAATTCCGAAGTACATAACAAATTTTCAACAACTACAGGAATATATGAAGTCACCAAGTCCAAAAAAGCTTGCCATTAGTTACAATGAAGAATATGCAATCCTGCAAAACACTAAACATGGATTACATTTTCCTTATACATAATCATTTCTTTATATCCATGAGACTTAGCATGACCTAAGTAATGTGTGTTGCTCAAAAAAGAAGACATAGGAACAAAGCTATTCAGATTCCCATTAGCAGGACAAAAATAACTTGTTAGACCTAAGGATGTTCTAAGGGTCTGGTTCACATCTATTCAAAGTTCAGATCCAGAAGTCTCTTGTATTTTGTATTGTACTTTCCACTGCTTTCCTTTCCTCAGGTGACACCATTCATTTGACTTGAACCACTTCCAGAATAACACATGAACAGAGGCTGACAGAATTTGTTCATGTAGGGTCCCTCCCTATGTAGAATTACCCATCAGGAAACAGGTACATTTTCTGAAATTTGTATTTCTTCCTGAAGGACTGAGAAATCACTTCAGAAACAGTGCTGGGCAACATAACAAAACATTGCAAAAGTACTGTTCATGCCGTCATACTGAAATGAATTCCCTACATGTAGTGATGGAACTGGGAAGTCAGAAATGCATTTTCTCTAACAACTCTAGGTTTTGTTCTTCTAGTTTTCTTCCTCCAAACAGCAAATATTAAATGCTTTAATGCGACAGAATTTTTTATTTTAAATAGAAAAAAATAAATGTTTCAGATCACATTGCTGGAGCTTCCAGCAGACATTTTATGAGGAAGAATTTTCTCTTTTTCTTGACATTGACATTCAAGATTAGTTCCAATTTTTTCCTCCTAATTAGCTTTTCCAAGACAATTGTATATTTGAAACAGAATACTTTCCCTCAGGGCATCAGAAGCTTAATCTGTCCAATTTCCTTTCAACGGACATTGAAAATCAAGCAGTGTGTTGTAACTCTGTGGGGAATTAAGAACTACGTGACAAAAAAAATGGAAAAAGCACTACGTAAATAAATTCAATGTAGACAGCAATAAAAATACAGTAATGAAAAATCCTTTAAGCCACATTATTAATACCTGACAGAACTGCCTGTTCATATTAAAGTCTGTTTGCCTTTCAAAGGAGGTTAAGACACTGAATTTACACAAAACTGAGGATTTTCATATTCACAACACACTGACTGATTAGAATTAAATCATTTACAAAATCTTAAAACAATCACTTTATCCATCAGTCTTCTTTCTGACGGGAAAGATTTTTTTCTTAAACTTTGATCATTCTGCAAAGCTATCGCCCCTCACCTAAGTCTTCACTTTTCTAATACCTGAAATATAAAAATCAATAATGCTAAGCATACAATTAAAAGATTATGGTGACAAACTGTAAGGATATTAACAACTTTTTAGACAGAAGTTACACTTGTAACTCTCATCAATGAAAGTAACTGTTGGACCAGCTTTTGGATTGTGATCAACATGTCACTAAGGAAATCATTGCCGGTCTTTATTTAAAAATTCTTGAGAATGTAATTGGTATTAATAATCTTTCTGGTCAACTGCACACCACCTGTGTAGCAGAAAAAGAGTTCTACAGAATGTTTTTTTAGGAGTGCTAACACGCAGACTTTCATACATAGTCCACAGTAATTTCTACTGTATGCCATATATAGATATGCTGCATACATACATGGTTAAACGGTGGGGGTGTACTATAAGTATATACATATACAGACACTACAGAACTTCTTAAAAGTTAATATACATCTCATTTTTATGTAGATTTAAGCTTCAGCTGTGCCTCTTAAAGAGAGTTCAGAAAGGTACTTACTGATGTGTAGAGGAAACCTTCTCCATTTAGGGCTATATACAACCCTGTCTTTACACCCTGGATAGCAACAACTCGAAGTCCCACTGGTATAAGGTTGAATAAAGCTGTAAAGAAAATAAAAAACAAAACCAGATATGAATATACTACAGTGTCATGGTTTAAGCCCAGGCAGCGGCGTACAGTTACTACTATGTTCTAATAAGCATCATTAGTAAAAAGAAAGAAAATTCACCTGTATGTTTTTTTTTTTTTGCTTGTTTTTTTTTTTATTTATTTTTTTTTTTTTTATTTTAAACTGAAATCTTACTTCTAGCAAAACTAATCCTTAAAATTAAAGCCTAAGTATCTATCTAGCAATAAGTTCTGCAGTAGTTCGGTATTTGGCACAAGTGCTAACTACCAAATACAAAGCCCAGCAGACTGGACTGTAGTCATTTATGCAGCACTGCAGACATGAGTATTTCAGACAATCTGAAAAGAGCCAGAGCCCAACATTTTCTATCAGTGTAGACTGATTATCAGGATAATACTTGCGATAGATCCTGCAAAACACCATACCTCTGATTCTGGGCATTTTTACAGTTTTTGATTAGAGGTGGTCTCTTTAAAGATTGCTTTCAAGGGGTCTGTGGTTTGAAATTAGAAAAAAAATTGCTTTTGTGAATTACACATCTGATACAAGCAGTAGTACATAGGCATTACAGAGATAATGACAGAAGCTTATCCTAGTCCAGAGAAACACTGAAGTATGTGCTTCACTCTAGATGTGCATAAATGCTATTGAGCTGAATATAGAGCAGGTTCAAAGGCTGAAATTTGCAGGGTGGGGCTGTGTGTGCTAATAGTAGATACCCTAGCAATAGTACGTTACCTCTGCAAAAAAGCCACAGCTTTGATTGGTGTCTGAAAGAGACCAATGTGAAGAGTGGGAATTTATTAGCCTCACCACAGAGCAACAAAAGTAAAAGTGATATATGTAGGAGACACTGACCAATTCTAATAAAAATGATGCCAGTACACGCCAATAGTAAGTCTACTGACTCATACTAGGAAATCAGATGCAAAGCACACATCAAGCAGTCTTGGAAGAAAAGACCTGGGTGAGGCAGAGTTCATGCTGTTTTTCCACTGTGGATGAATCAAGGATTCATAAGTTCTTGCATGAAAAACAAAACCGCAAACCGTGTGTATGGTCCACATGCAACTAAGCCATGTCTCAGGAACACTGTATCACCTACAGTGAAATCCTCAAAATTTAGGAAGAACATCCATAGATGTGACCAGAAAGTGCACCCTATAACCTATCTGTAATCAGAATGTCAGAGGTAAAGCCTAAATAGAGAGAAAAAGGGTAAATTGCAGTGTATAAATACATTTTCTCAAGGTGTGAAAACTCCTGATTGGTCAAAGGGCACAAAGCCACAGATTATTTATGATGACAATGGTCAAATCTTCACAACTGCGAAAAAAAGTAGATTGACTTCTAGAAAAACCACCTTCAGCATTGTTACATAGTAAAAGAGCATGTAACATAAGATCTTTTTAGGAATGCATGAAGCCAGCATGAAGGTAGGAACTATAGCAGATCACTTTCTATAGCTGTAAAAAGAAAAATATAACCACAAGAGCTCTGGAAAAACAGAAAAAGAAATGGTTTTACAAATAAGAATAGAAGAGATGACATCAGGCAAGAATTCACCCAAATATATATTTTCATTTCTTTAGTTTCCAAAGGTCTCTGTCATGCTATGATCTTATTGGATATGGGACACAGAAAAGGCTCCCTTGCTAACCTATACAAGATATATGTAAACCTTTGAAATAGGACACTCATGGACAAGATATCCTGAGAGTATATAGGCTGAACATTGAATGACTGGAGAGCTTTCAAATGTTCAATATAATTTGAAAGTTAAAAAAACCAATCAGCCATTACCCTGAAATGAAACCATGTCAAAACAAGCAAAAGCACTATTGTGAGTAGTGTAGCAACACTACTGTCACAGCAACACAAGGCTTTAGATGGCAGTTATTTTTTTTGCTAGAAGAAATTGCAGGAGGAAGCCAAGACAGGAGTAAGATGCTAGAGGGAGGGCAGCAACAACTGAGGAGACACCAGAAAGGAAAAAGAAACAATACTTGTAGAAAGAAAAGAGGTGAGCACAAAAGACAAGTCAGCCATGGGAAGCTAATGAAAAATAACTTCTGGAACCTATATATACTTTGCTCTATTACTAATAAAAATAGAGCAGCAAAGGTAGAAAAAAAAACCAAACCCAAACAACTACCATTGAATTAAAGGCCTGTAACATGGCAGTGTTTCATGTAACCCATAAAATTACTACAATGGCTTACAGTTGCTGGTGAATGTAGAAAGCATTGAGGAGGGCATATAATGTGTCTTTTACTGACACCGAGTTTTAATTGGAGATTTTCAGAGCTGCTGTAATTAGTTTAAGACCATAAAATTTTAGAGCGTGATCTGAAATGTTCTAATTCTGCACACACAGAATATTCAGTAACTTCCACAAAATCTTTCAGATTTGGGAGAAACTAAGGAGGCCAGTCTCCATTCAATTACTGATTGATAAATGCTCAGCAATCTGCTTCACAGTGATGTCGGCAAAACATGCGCCAGTAAGGCACAGCATGTGGTTTTTATGTGCTCTGAAGCTGGCCAAAGGAAATTCAATTCCTCCAGAACCTGGCTGTGCAGTACCTTTACTGAGCAGGATTTCTGTCCCCAATTACACATTTCCGACCTTCCTAGGATTCACCTGTGCCATCCCCCACTCTAATAAGAACCTGCCTTCAGAAAAGCAGAAAGCCTTCCAGAATTTGCTCATTTCAGGTCAGTACAGTCAAAGATATGCCCTTACCCAAAGGGGAAGGTAAAAAGAAACATGCCCCCAGCTTCCCTCTATCTTTAAGACAATGATCCAAAACAAAAAACAAGTGGTGGTGAGGTCCCTGAATATCTTTATGTACCTAAACCCAACCTAGTGAGTCCACCAGTGAGTTGACAGAAGGAGCACCCTGGAACAACCTAGGAAGTATAATTCTGCCTGATGCTCAGCACCTCCATGCTGCACAATCAAGTATAAAGCCTGGCAAATCCAACTAGAAACAAGATGTGAGAACATTATGGTAATCAAGTGGACTGATAGGCAAAAATGGTGCAAGTAAAACCCTTTGTCAGTGCTGAGCCTGTTCATGCTCCCTTAGCTCTTCTTTCTGTACCATGTAAACCACAACTGTAGAGCAAATGATTTCCTTTTCCTAAGCCTGCAGGCCTACTCTCACCACACACAAGATCAGAAAATGGGGGAGGGGACAGCTAATAGCAACAACTGGCATGAAAAAAGTTATTGGTTTAGGCGGTGTGGAGGGGATTTGCAGGAACAACTCACGTCCTCCAAATTTTTTAGCCAAAGTTAAAGTCCACTTTTTGATGTCATAAGTCCTTCCTTAAGCAAAACACAAACCCACCACGTACCTTTTTCCTTTTTTTATGTAATGCCCTCACGGGCTATTAACCTGAAATCTGAAATGCCTGAAATCAGATATTTCCATATTCTTATGTAAGTAGGTGCAACTGACTTGTAGCTATAAGAAAACTGCCATTACAGATCACTGTTTTCTCAAGAAGCTTGCTAGAGACCAGTTTCTTAAGGCTTATAAACTTGCTGTCTGTTCTGCATGTGCACAGCCCTGGTGTTAGTTAACAAACCTACCCACAGAACCGAATCTCCAATCAGATCCAGGCAACTATTTCTTTAATTTATTTCCATCTGAACGCCTACAGGCAAAAATGATGACTCCATCAGAACACCTTTCAGGTTGGTAATGAGTACAGGCAGCTTGGTATTCAGAGATCCATCCATCCATCTTATGGAGGAAACCTATTCTATCTACCTGATGCTATGCAAGATGTAATTAAACCTTACTTTTTAGTATGGCTGAACATGGCCTCCATTGATCCTGTCACACTGACTAACATGATAGTAATGGGAGAAACAGGCTTACCTAACTCCCAAAGGTGATGTAAATACATGACTAAATCCCTGTGCAATTCTTTGAAGACAAACTGCAGCTAAAACAGTGCAAAAATGAGACTACAAATATTTCAGCTCAGTAATCCAAATTTAACAACATTGCAGCTGCTGCTTTTTAATCTTCATGTGCTTTATTTCTGTCTAATGATCTCCTTTACTTTACAAGGATGTTATGAACATTATTTTATTTAGAGTGTGATCTTCAAGCCAAAATACGACAGTGGAAGGTAGTTTAGAAAGACATGAGAAAGTTAATATTTCCATATTAATCTTGGAAAATATACACAGAGCATTAGGAGCACGCATTGAAAGATGAAAATAATATTAAACGGTTGCATGATCTCTTGAACAGCAATTCTACCAGGTATCAACTGACACAAAGGAAGTAAGGCATGCTGCTGCATAATTAAGCAAGAGATGTGCACAGCACAGCCAAATCAAGGATGCTCAGGTAATGTTAACTTTGGCATTTAAGACTTTTTGAAATGAGGCTACAAATGACTAATGCTCTTTTATCTGTTTTAAACACAACTGTAATTTCATAGGGTGCACAAATAGCAGCACTGGAGTGTTAAAATCAGGTTTATCACTCATTGAGGAAAGTATCAGAATTTATGATGTTTTTTTTCAGTGGTTGTTGCCTGAGATGTACTCTTCAGGTGAATCAAACTAAGCCATATGGCTAAGAGATTCAGGGTTTCAAACTCAGAAATTAAAGAAACGGAATTGTACGTTTCCTAAATTAATTAGTTTTCTTACTAAACCTACCCTTCATTCATTCAACTTTGACGATAGACCAGAGACTGAAAATGAGCCATTTTGGGTGGGGAGGCAGGCAGAAGGGGAATGTAACTCTTGTTACCACAAGCACAACATGCAAATAATTTCTATTTCTCTGTAATTTCTGTGCAGTAGCTTGTTTTTCCTAATTAAAAATGATGAGGTCTATGGACAACACTGAAGCAAGTTCCATTCGCACCAGGTAATGCTGGGGACTGCTGTAAGGAAAATTAGAGGTAGTAAAGAGATAGCTACACTGTGTAGGCACTCAGTAATCAAGCCTACAGCTTTAACCACAGTCAACCCTGCTTTCACTGCAAACTATCCACAAAAGCAAACCAGAAAGTGTAAAGCATTAGAGAAAGAAAAAAGCAAAAACCAGCTAAACCAAGAAAAGAAATGCAATAAAGCTTCTTTCCACATACCACTAATGTTTGGCAAAAAAATACAAACTGTACACACAAGATGGTTAAAGCTAACAGCCTTGGTCTGGTGATGAGATTTAAAGAAACTCAGTACCATTAACCAATAGGCACAATTAATCCCTACTCCATTACAGAACATCACTAACTTGGAAAAGATAGAACAAGAAATTAAACAAGGAACTGAAACTCATCACTGCATAAAGGTTGGGTTCTAAAAGCATGGCTACCAACATAAGCAAACGAAAATATGTTCAGGGATGCAATTACAAGCAGCCACATCTTTCTTCCTGTTTCATGCAAGCGTTTGTGCACAGAGATACATTAAAAATCTTGCCCTCTAGCTCTGCAGACTCTACCAAACTTAAAGCAAACTAGGGCAATGGCTTGAACTACAGCAGCTGACCAAAACCACTAGTAAAACTCATTTTAACTTCAGATAGAAGTAAAATGTCCCATTAAAGAGACTACAAAAAAGCTTTAAGGACAAAAATGAAAAGGGTGCAAACAGAACAACTCAGTTTGAACAGACTACATCTTGATCTTACTTTGTGCTACCTCTCTATAACACTGTAACTCCAATTGCGTATAACCTTTGTTTACAGACATACATATGAAATGAGTATAAAATGAAAGATGCACTTGAGGGAATGTTAACTTTTAAGCACTCCTCCAACTGCTTGACAGAATTGCAACAGCACAAAAAGCAGCAGCATGATTACATTTCAGAAAGTTTCCTTGCTGAAGACAAAAAAGAAAATACTTCTCTGCCCCTTACTACTTCCTCACCCTGGCTCCTCCGACACACAGCTACTCAGATGGTCAGTGCATAAGGAGGACTTTTTCACAGGAACAGTGAATAGTGAAGAAGATAGGTGGAAGGCTGGTAGAGATGCACACCCTTTTGGCAGTATGTATGTTCTCCATTTTTATAAAATACACTTTGAATGGAAGTCATCCTCGCTAACAATGTAAGCTGTCCTATTGACAGCCCATCCCATCACCCACTGGGCATATCAAATAGACAGCCTGGAAGCTCCATCATCAGAAGAAGGATTTCTCCCCTCTGGCGGTTGCTAAAACATACTTATCAGCAAGCTTCAGAGAGGAGTTATCATGATAAGGAGCTCACAGAAAAAAATAAAAAATATTCAGAACACTGGAAATTCCATCCATGAGAAAAATACCATTTTAAATTAAAAGAGAAAAGGAAAAACAAAATATGCTGCAACAAGGGAAAGAAATGAGAAACAAAATGTTCAAGAGGAAATGGAAGGAAACAAAGTAGAAAGGGAAAAGAATTGAGGAGAAAAACTGACAGCATGGAACAGACACATACACCAAACAGATGTATCTTTTCAGCTCTTCATATAGTGTTGATACATATATACTAGCAAAGTCTTTCCTAAAAAATATTGTAAAATTGGACTATTGAAAAAGAAAATAGTGAATCAAACCAGTTAAAGGCAGAAAAC
>JAOEHX010069390.1:11673-28899 GCA_025448015.1 Bolborhynchus lineola
AAAAATAAAAAAAAAAAAAAAAAAAAAAAAAGAACAAAACCAAAAAGAAACCACCTTGGTTTAGCCTAAAACTCATGTTGAAGGAAACCACATTATCTAACAATATTTATCCAAAATATGCAATACTGCTATCTGGTACTTAGTTGAGTTTGGACAAGTTCTACATATCATAGTATTTGTGACATAGAATATTAATTTATTATTTTGGAACAATGAAAATAAGAGAGATGGGCAGACAGATGGATACCCAGAAAGGCAGGGAGGAGGGGAAAGAAAAGGAAAATGATACGGTAAGCAAAAAAAAGGAGATTTGTAAAGGTTCCAGCAGCAAAAAGAAGAAAGTAAGGCACTATGGTCTAGTTTTGCAAAGATTCAGAATCCACAGAGATCTAAGATTTAAAAAAACCCTAAACAGGAATGACATTAAACCAGTCCGAAATTGTTGCAGTCATACACACCTCACTGAAGCTGAAAATAAGAGAGAGATGTGCAGAGAGAGAAGGGGAGGGAGAGAGAGAGATACATGCTTGCACTCTATGACACAATTCTTGGACCTCTTATAGGCAAAGCTTCTATAAAAAGCAAAAATGATCTTGTCTGCATAAGGTCTTAGTATCTAGTCCAGTACAGAAGTGGGCATGAGAGATGGACACACTGAGGGAAGAAAAGAAACAAGGAAGGTAGAGAAAAACAACTTGAAAAAACAAGCAGAAAAATACACATAAAAATTGCATAATCAGTTATTTTTCTCAATTCTGAAAAAAAATAAAAATTGAACAGTAAAGATGATCGTGCTATCTGTTGATGAAATATGTTAAAAATGACATCTGTACATTGAGAGATTAGCAGGGACCTAAACAAAGTAAAGCAGAAACCTCAAATCCCTTATTTTTCATAGCCTAGTTTCGACACTTTTGAGAAAAAAAAAAGGTTTATTTATATATGCATAATATAGGATAAATATTTTATATTAAGAATACTTAAAATAGACCTCAAGATCACATATAAATGTTACTTAAATATGCCATTATCATTAAACAAAACACAAATGTTCTTTGCTATACAGAAAATTAAATATCAACTGCTTCTAGAGTAAGAATAGGTTTGCTTAATTATAATTTGCAGCTGAAGTTATCAAACGTATATATGCTCATTGAATGAAAGTATGCGGCAGTATCATAGGAAAACAGTACCAAAGCATCAACCCACAGGGCCTTTCAGGACCATTTTTGTTTGGGATATCTTCGAAAACTGCCACTGTCACAGTCCCTATACTGGTAGAAATTCTCTTAAAGTCATTGGAACTCTTGCTAGTACAGGGACTGTAGGACCTTAAGATATAGTTCAGCAAGATACTTCAGCATGTGTTTTAAGCAAGATTTTGGTAGACATACCTTTATTTGCATTGCTGAATCAGGGTCTACATGATCAGATTTTTCAAGCAATTTTTGTTTCCATCTTTGTTATTTATTCAAAGAAATTTAGCTTTTATAAAAAATGTATTTAACATAATTTTACCATTTTAATGAAGATAATCATTGGCCTAAGTATCTCACTCCTAAGGTCCACCGGCTGTTACACCTTCCCTTTCAGAGGGTATACATTTAGGCCAATGTCCTGCACAAGCCGTGCTGCTGGTCATTAGACTTCAAATGGACAGAACCCTTTTCCTTTTGACAAAACACATTCAGAAACCCTCCAAATGCATTAACACTGTGCCTACATGTTCATACTCAAGCAATGCAATCTGCATGTGTGATTATGACATTCCCCTGGGGCAGTCACTTACTAGAATTACTGCTGTCATCCTTGGTTCCATCGAGACTTCCATCGGGGTGCATTTGCAAGTAGTAGCCTTGCCTGCAATATAACCTGGTCACTATACCCTTGAGCTGGGGATCTGAAAGACAAACATATTTTGTCACTAGCCTCAAAACTTTTCCAAGAGTTATCCCTGCTTCTCTCACTGTAGGAGGAAGTTTGGTGAAGAAGCATTGCCATCGTAAATGTAAGTACTACAACAGGATGGTCCTGATGGAGATGGGGAAAAGTCTCACCGCAGAGTATCAATAGGTCAGTTCTTCTTTGTGTGTCCTGTTCTCTGCCTCCAACATCCTTCATTATAATTAACACAGGTAAAACACAAGAAAAAACACAGTAGCATGTATAGAACCTTACAGAATCTAACAAAACATTTTAAAAACCTTGCTTGTTAAGTACATTTTAATAACTTACTCTAGTTCACATAGTTTTTAAGGACACTTGGAGGAAAAGGTCTGTTTCCTTTCACTCTGCATCAAAAGTGATAAACTTATCTGGTATAATATTTTGCAACAGTCCCCATCTGAAGGGTTCCCAAGATATTTTACTGATCTAGAAGCAGATAAAATTCACCTGCCCTCTCCCATTCCCCAGGAAATAAGATCCACAGTTAAGGCAAGACATAACGCTCCTTCAACAGAGGGAAAAACCTGAAAAAAAATCTCAGTAATATAAAAGTATATGGGAAATTCAGGTAGCTGAACAGGTAACACTCTGCCCTATGTAATACTCTGCATTTATGAAAACTGCCAAGAATTGTACAGAAGCTGCCAAGCCATAACTCTATGACTCATCTCAAGGATGATGCCTTACCAAATCATAAAGTAAGCTGCTGCAAAACTAGTCCAGTGCTGAGGAAGAGGACATCACAACTTAAAAAAATCAACAGCACAACTTCTGAGTGATATTTTCCCTAGAATTGTTGAACATAAATTATCGGGCCAGACTCCAGGCAGCCAGTACATAAACTTGTGGTGACATTGGCATTAAAAGCATGTATGTCGTATCACGCTTAGCTTTGTGTTAATGACCTAATATCCTAAGACTTTAAGAAAGATATGTACTAAAATGAACAGGTGAACTTCCAAGGAAAACAGAAATTATTTCCATGCGACCCCCTGGCCAGAATATAAAATCCTCCTCAAACTTGTGCATAATTGCTTGCACAATCAGTCATGCTGGGTTACTTATAGTATCCTCACAGTAGGTGGAAATAAACACTAGTAAAATAACTGCCTCTGAGTGGAACATTCTGAACTATTCTACAGCGGTTCAGTTCCATGTAATGATTATGAAAATGTTAAGTTTTTCTTGAATATCCAAGATAAAGTCATATTAAGCAATAAACCCATCTAAATTAAAAATAAAAGATATATATAACTTGTAAATATAAAACCTATGACTATACATATTAACACTGCAAGACTTTTGAGGCATGGAAACAAATAGAAACGATGATCAACATGTAAGTACATTTCAATTATTTTTCTTTTAATTTTAACTTTCCACTGATTTTTACACCAGCAAAAGTTTCTCTTTATATAAGAAGAGCCAAAACCAAATATTTTTTAAAAATTTATAAACAGAATGAACTGCATTTTCTTTGAATATACTGTCTTACAGAACTTCATCAGGCCACTGTAAAGTATTTTCATACCTTGAAAATCTAAAGTGACTTTCTCTTACACAGGCACTATTCCTACCAATGCATGCTTTCAACGTGTACTTCCAAACTGACAATTTTAAACTTACTTGCTTTACACATATTAAAATGGCACATTAAAAAGACTATAGAAAATTATTTTAAAATATTATTATAACTAGAGCTTTACAAAGTATTTACAGGAAAAATATCACCCTTTGGAAAAAGTTTATGCACCCAAAGATCATGAGTCTTTGTCATCCTTATAGCTCAAAGAATCATCACAGTTAAGCAAAGTACAGTCAACTCACTATCACCAGCTACTTACAGCTACTGCTTTAACAGGAAAAACGTGAAACTTAGAAGTGACTTTTGAAGTTGTTTTTTATACTCGTTCTATTATTTTTTCTAAATTCACAAATAAAATATACTTTCTAAAAAGAAACTGCACAACCATTTGTCTACGTTTTCACCAAAAAGCATTATTTAAAGTTAACCAGCTAACTAAAATGATATCTGAATAAAACTGATACTGTGGATAGCAATGCATTTCAGCTGGCACTTCAGGCTGTGTGATGAGACAGGGTATGAATCCCCCATTCAATCCTTCACTCAGGTCCAAACACAACAAAATTATTATAGCATGAGACCAGAGGATCCTAGTCATGTATTATGTATCTCTTGTATATAGCTTTAATGGTTTTATCTGTAGGAGAACTGAACAGAACTGTCCCCACAACATGGCTCTTTTAATTGAATGTTTCATGGAAAATTGGAATTTACTACCAAAATTCACTACTAATTGTGTGATACTAATTAATATTTTCATTGCATAAAGTAGATCTCTGTAGACTAATAAATGGCAAAGAATTTTTTTTCCATTAAGTGTAGCAACTGAAACTTTCTTTTTACTTTTTTTCCCATATGGATTATTGGAACCTCTTTTATCTACTCTCCTAGGAACATCTTTTCTACCCTAAATTCCTACCTGTCTTAGTAAGATTAGAACTTATCATTCCTGACAAGTAATTTAATCATGCATTTTTTACTATTCGTTGATCATAATATTTAGTTAATATATAACACAACAGTTTGGATATACAACTCAAAGTAAATAATAACTAAATACTTTAGCTGAACAGTGCTCAAACATTGGGGGAACTGGACAATGTGACATGGTATTTCTTTGATCATAGCCAAAAAGTGGCCCAGATTTAGTGATGGAATTGTATGAAATGACTCATTAATCTCAATGCAAGTCATAGTAAGCAATATTCAAAAAGACAACTCCATGCAGCCTCAAGATAGATATCTCCAAGATGAAGCAGAAAATCCTGTCAGGCAAGGAATTTATCTCTTCTCCTCGCAGAAAGATAAATTGCTCTTTCAGGTTCTTTTTGAGACACCTGGGCAGTAAGCAGGGAATAGCAATCCACTGGTCCCTGTATTTCTATAGCATTTTATCTACCTATTGTCCTTTCATAATATTGCAGGAACAGTCTCAGGTACTTTACAAATGAGTTTCTCAAACCTTACTTGATAACACTTTTCTGTTTTGTTTTGGTTTACTGTTTGCTAGAAAGTTGGACTGACCAGCAATGCGCAGAAATACCAGCAGAAGACTGGTGTCTGCAAGTGCACGGGTACTTAATGATTTTTAACTCCCATTGCAGAATACAGCAAAATAATGCAACACAAACACAGCGAGAGTAGGCAACCTCATCAAAGACATCCCAGTTCATTATTTTATTACAGAAATTTTGCTGGCAGTCCTCTTAAAGTCCCAGCTGCCACAGTGAGGTGATTATGCGAAAATTCCATTTCTATTTAATTTTAAACATCTTGACTTCAGAGATAAAAAAAAATCCTAAACCAGCAAACATCACCACTGGATAAAAAACAAAGGAGAGCTCAACATATCCTAATGATTTTTATTGATATTTTGCACCTGGACTTCTGATGTTGAACTTTACAGCGTGACAAGTCTGCAATGTCCCACCATGGAAAGAATTGTTCTGACTTGTAGCTATTAGAGGTTGTCTCTAAAATTTCAAAGACATTGTAACGAATGGATAAAGCAACCTCTTCTCAAGCCTGTCCTTCCACAGCAACCTGCATGACAGCAGCCCCTTGCAGCCTGCTTTTATTGCTTCTTTTCCTTGACAATGGCGACAGCAGGATGCATGATTGCAGTTAGCATGTACTTTGTCAGCAGGTTGTCCTCAACAAAGGCAGAGTTTAATTAAGATGTCTTCTCCCTCGAATAGCAGCTATAAAAACAGCTTTGGCATTAACTTGTGACAGGCTGAGTGCCACTCTTGCTTTAGAACAATTATGATACTTTCTGTTTTGAATTAAGAACGTTTTCTGTTCACAAACAGAATGGTTGTAGCATCCTCACCCTGAGACTGCCAGGACAGATCTCTTTAGAAATTTTATAGGTTTAAAATACAAGAAGGCGAATTCATTATACAGGAGTGTTAAGGATTTTACCTTTGTACTTACATTTTACCTTTGTATTTACTTTGTTCAGACACAGACGAATGTACAGTTCTAAAAGAACAATGATGAGTATTCTCATTGTTTTTTAACACCATGAAAAATTAATCCCTTCCTTATCATTCAATGGAGTTTTAATTTGTAGTTTTTAACATAGAAGGGCTTTCTTTGTTTGTTATTATTTACTGACTCCCTCTTATGAGTAAAGGTACTAAATAAAAGCCTGTTTGAGCTGGCAAGCAAATGCTTAACAGTGGGTTAGTAGTCTCATATCAACTCACATTCTTAGGGAGAATAAACTGCAGTATCCAGTCCGTCACAAAATGAGTTCTCAGCGAGTCAAATGAAAGCTGGTATTTAGAGGTACGTTCTGCTCAAATAGTATAGCACCAAACTCATAACAGCTGGTAGCTCCAGGTCCTTCATATTTTACTTGCATTTCCCTCCTGCAGTTTTTACTTTTGGATATTTCAGTACTAAAAATACCACTCATACACATCCAAAATAAATCAGGCATCTATTTCTTTAAGATTTACAATAGTCACCATGACTATCATGTCTTGTCCACTGATGTTATGATCAGCATCTTTTAGGAGTTTTCTCTCTCGTCTATTAAACTTTATTTGAAATATCAAAACCATTTATAATATGTATTAAGATTTAAAAAGTGTCACACCCTAAAGAAGTTGCAATCCCCAGATTTATTCTGAAATTGGAAAGCAAAATACCCGCACAAAGCAGAGTGTCCCACCTAGCCCATCTCCCAGGGAGTCTGTAAGGCCTGGGACATTTAAAAAGCGATGTTTCCTGACTTCTCACACAAGACTACCCTGACAATAGTGTTGTGGTGTTTCAGACTGGGATTCTTGCAGTCTGTCTTGCTGAAGCCACTCTGCATTGTGTAATAATTTACCCACCAGGTGCGGGATTTGAGTCCACCCACCATACCATGAGGCAGCCTCCAGCCCTTCACTGACTTCTGCACAGAAACCTATTGATGCTTTAGATTAACATCTGTATAATACTCAAAACCTTAAACACGTGTCAGTATGACTTAGCATTTTAGAAATATTTCCCACTAGGCAATTCAGATCCAGAAAGAGGGACTAAATCCCATGGAAAATCACATTTCTTCTTTGGATTCTCAGTTCAAATATTTCAGTTCCTGCTGTAATGCTTTTTGCAGTTTCCAAAAGTCGCCTTCTTCTCAAGCATACTGTTTATGTTTAATTGCAACAGTACGAAGAGGTACACTCAGTACAGATGACCACCTTACACTCCTTTTGCCTTGTTTTGGCAAGTTTTGCATTGTCATCCCAGTATGTAAAAGTGCAGGATCCTCTGATATGTGTTACACAATCACAAAAGCAAGCTTCCTAAAGCAAGTACATAGCCAATGGGGAACTCAAACACAGAATTTTGTACTTCACTTAAAGGTGATAAAATCCTAAATAGGCATCTAAAAACAGAATGTTCCTTCATTATTTATCTCTTCAGCTGTTCTTATGATACAGCTCTTGCATTCAAAAGCTTTATACACCCCTAACTTCTTTATTATTTTGACTGTCCTGTCACCTGGTGTGTCAATGCTTCGAAGTTTCTGATTGTGTGCTTGCTACTGTCTCTCACTGTTAATAAGAAGTGATAAAATATGGCCATTCATATGCCACTGCTGATTTTAATAATAATAATTTCAATATTTCATAATACACACCAGAAAAACTAAAATTTAATTAAAAACTTGAAAGAAAAGTATTTTTAGAAGGAAGTTTTGCTCTATTCAGGACAGGAGGGAAAAAGGATACCATTTGAACTCAGAAAAGTAATAGCACCCATTATTTCCTGTTCTCATAAGTAATAATAGTACTTATTCTGAAATGTGGTGGCTTTCTCTGTGCTCACTTATTTTTCTGTCCTCACAATGATTACAGGGCACTCAACTTTGGTGTTTATTTTTAACTCTACTTTTTGTCCATTCATGCCTCACATCACAAGCTCGTCTCCCGCAGAACCTCACTTTGAGAGCACATTTAAGAAAGACAGAGAGTCCTCCTATGTTCCTGTGCTGTCATTGTCATCTGCACTTCTACAGCATTTATGAAATTTCTTGGTAAACTATGAAAGCAGGTCGGAGTTCTGTAAAATGGTTGCTTTTCTTGAAAGCCCAGCATCATACCCTTTGTGCTGGCATCTTTGCCTTTGTATTGAAAATGTTTTTATGTTAACTGCAAAGTGTGCTCCCTTCCATTTGTGTGCACAGATGCTTTGTCTCTAGGTCTTACAATACACTTCAAACTACATGAGATTTACTTCTTGCTATGTGGTTTTACTTGAACAAATTTGACTGTCAATAGAATTACAGCAACTTGGCTTCTAGCTAGGATAATTTATATCCGTTCAGATTTACAAGAATATTAGATTTAATAAACTTGTCTACAGCATAATATCTAACAGTCTTCTTTACCAGCTGTATTATTTTGGAAGGTATTTGTTGGAAAGGGAAGAAGTTTACATTGTTAAGAAAACACATTGTTCCAAAATCAGTGTTTTACATGGGTATGGTAATTTAATTTTAATAATTTCATTTAATAATTTTCTTTTCTTTTCCTACAGGGCCATACTGCTCATCTCCAATGTTTGTGATCTTGCAACACATGGTCTTGTTGGGAAATTTCTCCCTAAGTATTACTTGCCACTGTTGAGCCATGTTCCTTCTAATAAAGCAAAACTCAATGACCTTTAATTTCTCAGTTTCTAAAATAGCTGATATTATATATAGCAAGAAGCTGGCCTCTACTTCCAGGTTCACTTAGATAGCACTAGTCACAGTTTAATGCATTTAAATGTTATCTGACAAGCACCATCTTCCACTGGCACAAAGAAATCAACTTAGCAACTATATTCACTTTCCCAAAGTTTACTTTGAAATCCTAAGAATTCTATTGCCTAAAGTTCCATATTGCAACAATCTTGCAATTACAATTTTCATTTACTCTTTTCACTTTACCTAGGCTTAAAAAATATCCTGTCTTACTGAATTTTCTTGACTTAGATAAAATAATTTTCTAGTATTTTGTTTAGGACTCTTTCCTATACCTGAATGTCTTAGTTCTACCTGGTATTTTCTTGCTTCTGAATCCTGTCAGTAAAATATTAACATCATATAAAATAATGCTTAACATTTCTCTTTAAAACAAAAATGTTAAGCAATAGATCCCACAGTTAATTAATTTCTGAGTCCTCAGTTTTGCAATAACCTCCACTTTGTTAGCTTCCCATAAAATGGCCCTGCAAAATACCAAAGTTTATTTTAGCCACATTCAAAAAACACAAAGGCAGAACAATGTGACAGATTCTATTACCATTTAACTTATATATAAATTTTTACTGATGCATTACCCTTTGAATCAGTAACTAAATGGGTTTTAAGAATAAGATTTCTCTGAAGATGCCACCGAATGCTGAAAGCACAATAGGATGGGCATAGATGACCTTTCCAAATGTAACTGAATATATTTCACGTAACACCTGACTTACCATGGAATGAATCTGACACTGCCTTTCCTAGATAATTCATATTTTTAGAAATATAATGTTTAAACATTAAGTTTATTTTTACAATCTTGACTATTTGTCTCCCTGCATGCTGCATCACAAAGCAATGAAATATTTTAAGTCAGCTTCTATTTCTTTCATAAACTGACTTTGAGTTAAATTTGGAAAGCACTGAATCAATCTGTTTTAAAAGTATTCAAAAGTATCAATGTAATGCTTAATGGAGAGAGGAGAGCAGGATAATTTGCAATGTTATATATTAAATACTAAACACTTCATTTTCGACTGTTGCATACAGGAAGCTTCCCTAATACTGAGTGGCAGGGGTTCTTAACTTATTATCAACTTTGTTTAATTCTTGCCAGCATGCGTAAAAGCCAACAAAATGAAGTAATATATTCCCTCTGCTTAGAAATGCACATCATCTCTTCTGAAATGTGCACCTCAAGAACATACTGTATTATACTTACTTTTACTTTCTAGCCAATGGCACAAAATACTAAAAGAAGCCATTTGCATTATTTTCAAGAAATTTTACATTTTCATTCACTGACTATCATGAAAAGTGGAGGCAAAAATGATGAACTGCCCTTCCAATGAACTGGGACAAAGGTGATTTTACTTAGTTATGAAGTGATAACTACAAATAGCAATACATAAGATCACAGAATCACAGAACCATTCAGGTTGGAAAAGACCCTAAAGGTCATCATTGAATCTAACCATTAAGCTAGTAATACTAAGTCCACTGCTAAACCATGTCCCTAAGTGCCATACCTACACATCTTTTAAGTACCTCCAGGGATGGTGACTCAACTGCTTCCCTGGACAGCCTGTTCCAAACCTTGACAACCCTTTTGGGGAAGAAATATTTCTTTGTATCCAATTGAAAGCTTCCCTTCTGCAATTTGAGGCCATTTCCTCTCATCCCATTGCTTATTACCTTGGAGAAGAGACCAACACCCACCTCAGTACAACTTCCTTTCAGGTAGCTGTAGAGAATAATAAGGTCACTTCTAAGCCTCCTTTTCTCCAGAGTAAACAATATCCTTGCACTTTAGCTGGTTCCCTCAGCTGGTCCTCATAGGACTTGTTTTCATATGTCTCACCTATACTGCAGAGCAAAGACACTCCAAGTTTTCTTTGACAGCTGAACAACATACAAGGCTTTCCTGGTTTCAGGTCCAGCAGATTCCAAATATCTTCTAAGGAAGCTGTCTCAATTTTTACTGCCACCAACATAAACAGTTACTTTTTGCAAAATTACAAAAAATCATGAATTGTCATTTTCACATTAGCTGGGTTGAGTATACTGAGCCGAGATTTATACAGGCTTAAACACATGAACCAGAAAGCCAGCAAAACCATGATTTGCTCTTTTTCATCAGTGCAAATATATTCGTGCAGAAATGTGAATTTCTGATTAACAAAATAATAAAAGCATTAAGTTACAACAAAAAAAAAACAAATAAACCCCATTTGATACTTAAAAGAAAAAAAAATCACTTAAAAGGAAATAAAAGTACCAAGGGTGTTAATAATTGTTGTTTAATGATGTACAAAACACAGGGGTTGTGTTTTCTTTACATCTGACAGAAAGCACTTACTATGAAAAATATGGATCAATGAACTGACTTCCAACCTTCAAAAAAGTGGAAAAGTAGAAATTTTCCTTCATTGACCATTATGTAGTTTTACATATTACTATTCATTTTAATCCTCACGCTTTAACATAAATCCTCATTGTCAGACCTTGTCAACTCACCAACACTGTTTGAACACATTTGTTTACCCATACATAAAACCCCAGCAAAATCAGAACTGTTAAACACAAATTACATTTCAGTCCTCTTCATGAACAAGTAATATTATGGGAGATACAGGACTCCAAAGATATGTGTCCAGGACGAAAGGAAAAATGATTGAGAAATGGATAATCTCATTGTGAAAGGGAAATAAATATATTTCCATATTTGTTATTACTTAGGAACAATCTTTATTGTTTCTGTATAAATCAAGATTGCAGAGGTCCCATCAGATAACCTGAAGTTTGCACTGTTAATATGAATAAAATACCTTATTTAATTAGAAAAATATTTGTGTAGAAAAGCATGAATGCACTGACATTAATTCATAGGAAAGCTCTATAAAATATTTTTTAATATCATTATACATACAGTACTAATTATTTAACATTTTCCACAACATTCCATTGCTCTTTCACAAAGGGTTGCTATTTCCAGTTTAATCTCCAAAACCTCTAACAGCAAATATTAAATGAAAGCAAGGCAATATTACAAAAAAAAAGTATAATTAAGGATCTACTGCCCTTTTTTTTTTTTTTTTAACAAATGATATACGCAAGAAATTCATGAGTCATAGGAAGCCGATTATTAAAACCTACTTGTACCAGAAAATGGCAATTCATACTAAATATTTCAGTGGCTCTTTCATTTTTGCAGCATAACTAAGTATTACTTTGGAATAGTATTTAACCAGGGACCCACTGAAGAAATAGCAGACATTTTCCTACACTTTATTCTAGTGTACACACAAGCACTTGTGTTTGAGTTTTTTTTCTCAAGAATCCAGTGAGATGGAGAGACAGAAACAGAAGCAATGCATGGCTGGTTTTGGTATTCTGAGATCATATTTTCCCCAAATCCTCCCTGGGAGAAAGTCCTGTTCAGCTTGCAGACTGCAATGCCTCATAATCTGTGGTATTAAACACAATTCAGAAATCTTAAAATAATGTCCTGGGTTGCCAACTGGGCTTAAACCATGACAGAGAAACAGCTTGCAAACCTGATATTCATCCAGTGAGACAAGAAAATATTCACTCTACTTGAACACTCTCTGAACCATTTCTAATTCCGAATTACAGATTCATTTCTTCTATCATTGGTATAAGAGTCATGCCTCTTTAAGGGGAGATGCTCCCTGTTTGGTTTTTTGAGATTGAGGTTAATTTGGGTGACAACCTCAGTGTTTTTTGGTCTTCTCCCCATCTCTGTTATCCAAGAAAACTTGTAATACATGTAGGGAAAGCAAACTCTCACAAAGTTACATGACCCCAGGAGTTGGCCTTTAACAAAACTGGTAGATTTTGATGCTGATGTTATAGGAAAGATCACAGAAAACTGTGAGAGGCAGTCACTCAACAAATCCTTTTGAGGGATCTCAGCACAGCCTTGCTTCCCTGGAGCTGCTCTTGTTTTGAGACTGATTCCATCAAGAATACAATGACTGTAAGTCATAAGTAGCAGACTCCTTTTATGCCACCTAATGCTCCTAAAGGTAAAACACCAACCAAACATTCAACAACAGCAGCAACAAAAAAAAAAATAATGCCACACAAGAAAACCCAAACAAACCTACACCACTTATCCCACCTAGATTACTTTGTCTCTCCTGTACATGTTATTCAGTCCAGGAATTTAACTAAACAGAACTATACTCATAGCATCTATGAGACAATGAGCAGAAACAGTTCCACTCAACTCAATTCTTCACTAATAAGGAGTAAATCTTCCAGTTCTGAGTCTTTTGATGGTATGGTGGAGACACAGTCAGCAGAGTCTACCCCAACTTCTCACTGGCACCATGAACTAAACTTAATGTTCACCTACAAAAAAATGAAAGCATTTTATAAAGTTCCACAAAATCCAAATGCCTACTAGGCTTTGGAGGAGCTCAAATTTGCTTTGTGCTTTCATGAAGTCCTTCCCCTAAGTACCTCAAAAACACTGAAAGGGCTTTCAATTTCTAAATCTATATTTTATTAGAACATAAACCAGAATAAATAGCTTTAAAATATATAAATAGAAAGTGAAATACCGAGTTTTAGGAGAAATCTCCCATCCTATCTAGTGCATTTTTGCAGTGACTTTATGATCTGTTTTTTCATTCAGCTTTGCCTCCAGTCCAGCACCCTCACCATGAAGAACTGGTTATACATCTACCACCTCTACTTTTTTTAACCTGTTCAGGTAACAAGCTCTCCTTCCCTGTTTCTCACATCCTCTTTCACTCCCTACCTGCTGTACCCTCCAGTCCAGCATCATTTACCAGCTGTTCATTTCAAGCTATGCAGAGCAGTCAAGAGGAAATAAGACAGTCTCCTCCCTGCTGCTCCCAATCGCAACTCTTAACAGCAAAACACTTTTGTAAACTTAAATACAACAAATATGCCATCAGTCACATATAACTTCCTTCACAAATTTATAGAAACATTCATATTCTCTTTAGGCTAACTATGAACTTAACAGAAGATACAATCTCTACCTCATAGCTACCAGGAAATAATATCTATCGTTTCTGGTTATATACACAGAAGTCTTCTAGCACCTTGAGCCAAGCCACCAGCAACTTCATCAGCCATTACATGCACTTTGCAAAGCACTGAGTCATACTGAAGATCCATGGCAGTTCCAAATGTGTACTTTCTCCCAAGTTGTGTAACATAAAACTGGCAAAAAAAAAAAAAACCAAAACAAAACGAACCTGAAAACCCAAACCAAAACACATTCCTCAAGTCTCCAGAGCCACAACACTTCCATGATGATTGTTCCTCCCTTCACTGACTGCTTTGCCAAAACCATATATATTAGCATCATTCCTTGTCATGTCTGGGATCATCTCTTCATTTATTACAGATGCTCAATTACATGTATGAAGAAACTAACGGGGGCAAATTCTAGACCTGTCATTGGTGCCTTCCTGTGACATAACAGGCGACATTCCTCTGAACAGGAATGGACATCTGCTCCTGAACTAGAGATGTTGAATTTCACTCAAGATTGAGTGGGGAGAAACAGGCAGCATTATGTATGATTTCCCTTTTTCTGAAGGACAGGCCAAATATCCACCAAATGAATTGCACCTAGCTGAATAGCTTACTTATCCACGCAAAGCATCTATCACATGCTCTTCAGAATGGTCCACCCCCAGAGACACTAATGCCTTTCCTCCCCAGGAATCAACTCCAGTCCCTGTCAGACTATTCTATTTGGACTGCACTTACTGTCTGACCTTGGCAGTCACACATTCGATCTTATATTACATTAGGGGAGCCACCTACACTATAAAAATGCACAATGAGGTTTGAACTGTTTTGCTTTGCAACCTCAGTATCAGCTGCTGAATTTTCTCACATCACATGTGACAACTAGCATGTTATAAACAGAAATCAAGTGCAATTCCCTAGATTAATTTATTTGTACTATCTGTACTGTTTGTAGCACTATCTTTATAGCCTCAGCAAAGACTGAGGTGCTACTGTGCAAGCCAGCATTCAGAAGAGCCAACAGGTATGCTCTTAAAGGACAAATTACACTTTCTGAGTATTAATATTAAATTCTCTTTAACTCTCTTACATTTGCTGCACATTTATTATACCGACAATTTAAATGTTATTTGAAGCTGAAAGATTAGAGATTGAAAAGCAGGAAATTTCCACAGCAACTTTTGCCTGTGCCTGGTGATGCTGAAGTGACAGCACTGCTATTAGCCCACATTACTGAGCAGCTGCAACAAGTGGAGCAAATTTTTACTCTGCTATAGTGTCCTGATAAGAGCCTTTGACTGAATATTTCGGGTTTCTTTAACTTCACAGCCTGGGGGCCTGAGCTTTAGAAGATTGGGACAAAGAAAGCAAGTCAGGGCCATCTGCGCAGCCCCATGCCCACAGTGCAGGGTCTAGACTGGGCAGATATCCCTTGGCTGTGAGCTGGTCAGCAGGTTGGCACACTAACTCTGAAACACTGGTTGACTTGGCATAGTGTAAAAAAATGCTGTTTGTCCTGGTTTTGTTTTCTAACCCTCATGCGCTCTTTCTTGGGCTGATGAGCAGACCAAGGGCTACTCCTCTTTACTGTAACCAGAGCTGTTGCTAGTGCTTCACATGTAGTACTGCAAGTGAAATGCTGCACAGTTTACTATCCTAGCGTATCTCCAGTGCATATTTCCATACACTTCAAAACCATCATAGCATGAAATACCTAACACTTTTACTATTTATCGGGATACAAATTTATATAAATATCTAAATTATAAATAAATTATAATATAAATTAGCTTTACCAGATAAGTGCAGCCAGGGAAAAAAAAAAAAAACCAAACAACTCAATAAAACAAAACAAATGGAAAGGATATTATTAATTCAGAAAACTGTCCAAAATTAATCTATCCCCTTTTAAACCAAGCTCACATTATAGCGGAAGTTGTTTATTTTTCAGATGCCTTTGATGTAGTTCTCTATTTCTACCCTCAAACACAGCAGAAATATCTGACATAAATCTCATTCAGATTTGACACACAAAGCCAAACTCACTTTTCGACATACAGAGAGGAGAGGCATGTACTGGCCTTGATTATGCTTTATTAGGTTCTTCATTAAAATCTGTGCAGTGGCACCATCAAGTGGGTGAGACTTGATTTTTCTAAGAAATTATTTTTAACTGTATACAGAATGTGGTTTACCATAGAAGAAAGAGGAAAAAGAAGGTAAAAGCTCCCATCACCGTGACTGAGGCACTGTCAGCTGTGTGCTGCCACAAAACTCACCCGCCACGCTTTTTAGTGTGTATTTTGTGGATAAAACAGAAATCTGCTGCTCTATAATCAAAGTGTTGCTCCAGCTGTTGCCACAGAATGTAACAAGACAGGAAAGGAAGTGCAAGATACTGGAAAGTAGCTGAGCATTGACTTTACTTTCAGTACATAGCCTGAAGATGCAGGGCCATTCCCTACTTATGGTAACCATTTTCAGTCCTTGTCACTGTACTGTCAAAGCAACAGAGGTTTTTTTCATCAGGTACTTCCTTGTTCCAAGAGTAAATAGAGAAGTAGTGGCAACTCACATAGAAGGACTGACACACATGGCTTAGAAACTATATATACACTGTATGAATTGAGGTTTCTAAGATAAGTGCACTGACTCATGCTCTGAAAAGCCATGAACTACTCAGGGCACTTGATGCTGAAGACAGAAGTCTGAAGTTGGATGATGTGAATAAAGGAACCATGGTGTCACACAGAAAGCTTGCAACTGAAAAAGGACATGGATAAGTCTCCATAGCACCAGCAACTGCTTGGAAGTAGGACACTTGGCCTTTGTTTTTAAAACCAAGACCAGAAATTTTTTTTTTTTTTTTTTTGTACTTTACCAAAATTAAACTAAAAGTTACATTGAAATAAATAACTTAAAACCAAATGGATTAAACCTAAACCAAATGGATTAAAAGGTTTTCCATTCTTCTTTAATACGTTGAAGTGAGCAACGTCAGTTGAAAAACCCTTGGGTCACACCAAACCAAACAAAATCAGTAACTCGGAATTTAAATCCTTCATTTCTTGACAAACTAAATACTTAACTCAGTCAAAGAACAAATACTTCATTTGGAGGATGAGTGCAATTTTATAATTCTGAAATTAAATTGACTGACAACTTGAAAAAAAGACTTGCTTCAATCTGGAAAAATAATAGCAACTGACATTGTAAAGTGCATATCTGAAAATAAAAGGCTTTCTTCAGATTTCTTCCAGGTTCACCCCTTTCTGCTACAAAGAGCAACATGGTTAAACTAACATGCCTATGGAGACTTTTTTTTTCCTTCAAGTTCTACATTTTAGAATCAACAAACTTGCAAAGAAATGCACCATTTAAAATAGTCCTGTCATACCAAATATTCCATCTAAAGCAGAAATAC